>JANAVB010012196.1:1375855-1557907 GCA_029216955.1 Iris pallida
TAATATTCAAATTCTTTAGGACTGTTAACTTTGTTGGCAGTCCTACTTTATGTTAGGACCGGCAACAAGTTGGCACTCGTAGGACCGGGCTGTCCTGGAGTAAAATGTGAGCCTTTAGAAATTAGCTATAAATATTTATTCCTCGATCCTCATCATAACTCTAGAGTTTTGGTGCAGTCACAAGGACTTCAAACACATCCTATGTTGCATGGACACAAGTACCACACGGCACGATACAAACACGGCATCGGTTTTGGTGTGTCCTAGCATGCCGGTGTCATGTCTGATATGTGTTCCAATGCAGCACGACAAGGATACGGCACGTCTACATGCTTTAAGCCAGATTGGTTGGTTCTTTGGATCGTGTTTATCAACTATGTTATCTTTATCACGATGAATGTGACTTTTGTTGAACTTGAATTGCAGCAATGCATCTTGCAAGAAACAAACGGCTGAAACTTGATGATGACGGTCTAGCCTATTCTTTCCTCTCAAAGAATGCGACGTTAGCGGACCAAGGAGAAAGGACTCCTACAAAGGTCGTAGATTATTCGGATGCACGTAACTTGTTCAACGTTTTGCAAGACGAGGGGAAGTATGGTAGTGTTACGAAAGAATACGAGGCTCTACATACTCAAAGGATGCGGGTGATGAATTTTATGTCAGCAATGAGGTCATTTTCCAGGTCTAAGGAAATAGATCAACGACAGCATGCTAAGGGTCTCATACCTCAGGATGTTATTGATGTGGATGCTGAGCAAGCTGTGGTTGCTGCTGGTTTAGATCATGGCAAACAAGATCAACGACGAAATGCTAAGGGTCTCATTAGTCATGATGTTATTGATGTGGATACTGAGCTTGCTGCTGGTTCTTGCATAGATCATGGCGAACAAGATCACCAACAACATGCTCAGGGTCTCATTGCTCAGGATATTATTGATGTGGATACTGAGCATGCTGCTGGTTCTGGCATAGACCATGGCGAACAAGATCAACAACAACATGCTAAGGGTCTCATTGCTCAGGATGATATTGATGTGAATACTGAGCGTGCTGGTGGTTCTGGCATGGATCATGACAAACAAGTTCGTCCAGTATGTACAAAAGAACGAGAAGAGGAAGAAGGAAATGATATCTCGTTACCTACTGTAGTTGATTCAGATGGCAAGAACGAGGGTTGCGATGTGCAGGAAATGCAGTCTTCAAGTTCTGATAAGGCTCCTGATTTTCAAGCCTGGCTAAGATATCAAATACAGTTGCGGCTCAGGGGGAATAAATTATTTGCAGAGGAGGGTCAAGCTAATCATCTACAGCCCTATGTACAAGGAGTGTTTTATCCTGGTCTTGCCACGGAATGGAAAAAGGTTCCTTCTATTCGCCATGAAAAGGTTGTCCTAGGACAGCCCCTTCACGGACATGCAGTAAGTTTCATGCATTTTATTTTCTTCATTTGTCCATTTTGCACAAGATCAGTAAAAACAGAAATCTGGACTATGTACTTTTATGCTATATTTCCTGCCATGACTAAACTCTTAGTTGCTGATGTTTATCCATCTATGATGAGGAGCAACAGCTGCTTTCATAAGCTAGGTAATTTTTTTTGAGCTAGATGGCAGTTGGTGCATTCTTCTAAGACTCGTATGTATTATAAATTCTACTATTACATTTTATACCATTTTACCTAAGTCGAGATGGATCAGCAACAAATTTAACTATGAGCGAAGATCCCTTTTTTTTTAGCTATAGAGAATTGTGTTTAGACACTTTTAAGACATAAATCTCTCATGTCTGGCCATTTCGAAGACACAGAAGTCCCTCTACACATAATTTAATACATATGTCAAACTCCTTGGTTCATGTGTCCTTCATATTGCATATGGGACTACAGTCAGATTTAACTGTACAATTTTCTCGTATGTCAGAGTAAATGTAGATGTAGCAAAGTTTTCAGAGAAGCCAGATTGTATCATTGAATAACATATCCATATTCATAACAGTTTTTGAGTACATATAGCCCACAGTTTTTACTTCTCCATCAACTGGAAGATGAAGCTGGGAAGTTCACATTGAGCAAGGCTGATGATTAGCAAATAAGAATGCATGGGGTCTTAGTTTTTAACCAACCCTTTTATTTGGCTCTCTTGCTTTGAGATATTGTTATCAACTTTATATGTAGAGATCTCCCTGATTTGTTATTTGAGCTTTTTTGCACAAAGTTGACTGCATGTTGACTATGTCTTTGATACATAGCATCCATGCCGTTTATCATCTCTGAAAGAATCAGCTGACTTGTGATCAAGGTTCTCAGGATTGGTATCGAATTGGTTTTGGATCCCAGTATCTGCAGTTTTGGCTGTTTAGGACGCTAGTATTAACAGTTTGGAAGTTTCGGAGTTCTGGGTTTACGAAAGTAAAAAAGTAGTAAAAAGTTAAGTACAAAAGTAGAAAAATATTTGATACATTTAGGCATAATTTTATGTATTATTGGTTGTTCCCAATTAGTTTGGAATGGAAAATATTTAACATTGTTGACTCGTTAACCCGAAACCGATATTGTTTTTTTTTATAGTTGCTTGCATTTAGACAAAGTACACCCATGATAGATAGTTTGAATGAAATAAATTTAAGATTGATAATTGTTATGAACTTATATATATACAGCTTCAACAAATGGTCATAATAACAATTTTTGGAAAATGAATCTTATCGTCACACTTTAGCATGTCGATCTTTGACACAACCAAATCGTTGTGTCAACAGTGAGTTTTCCTGCACTTCTCTCTCTCTTTTATTTTCTTTACTAAATTGACCAGAAAATAGTAGCCTAGTGTAGGTATAGGCTTATCGAAGGTCAGTATCAGATTGGGTTATGCCAAAATTATACAGTATGCCATATACCGTGAATAGGGCTGTCAACGGATCTGGTCTGGGTTGGATTTATGTAAAGTCCAAATAAAGTAATAAACTTGAAATATTTTTGGGTTTCCAAATTTGTACCCAAACCTAACCTGATTTTCATTCAGGTTCTTTTTTTAGAATCTGAACCCGATTTTTAAGGATGAACTGTTATATATAAAAAAGAGAAACCTAAGTATTGCTAGTGAGGATCGAACCTAGCATTCCCACACCAACCTCCCTACCAACTTGCCACACACCAATTTATATATAACAAATGTCTTTATTTTAGTCAAAATCTAGACCAACCAAAACCATTTCGGGTTTCATATGTTGTACTCGAACCCAGCTCAAAGTTCAACCGTGTTTTATCTTTTACATCCAAATCCGAAAATTTAGCTACAATTTGGGTTGGATTAACGGGTTATCGGTTACCATTGACAGGCCTAACTGGTGAACCTTATGAGATATGGCCTAGAGCTGAAGTTACCCAAATGAAGTTTATCTGTTATATCTTTACTGGTTCTAATATGTTCACACAATCAATTATTGAATTTTGAATCTCAATCCAGACTCTACAACATAGAGTCAGAGATGAAACTTATTTGGAGTGTCCTTAAACTTGCTCTATATATCTGTCAATCTTAACATATCCTCACCCTCTAAGATATAGACTCTAAGATTATAGACATGCGGCTGAGAAGCGAAAACCAAGTATAAGAGTTCTATCTATATAATAAAACACCCTTGCCTTTAGCCGTTTAGCGACAAAAGACGAAGGGATAGAGGAGGGCCCAGATTAACCGATAGGACTTTTCCTGACAGAATAGGAAGTGGCGTGATTAAAACAGAGTAGTCTTTTCCCGACAGAACTTAAGTGTCACGAACAATATTACAGGAATGTCTAAGAATATGATGCTTATATGTATGAGAAGCAATTTCAAACACCGAACTATCGGGGAGTGCCAACCGCACAGGGATTACTAATCTACATCAAGCCATATGGATGCCAATATCCACTGGAATCTTTATAGTTCAAAAGGGGTATAGTTTAATTCATTTGTTGTGTTTCTCCCCAACCTGAAGAAACTAGAATTCAACGGCTGTCAGTTAAGCTGAAGAAACTAAAATTCGTTTGTTGTGTTTCTCTTCAACCCGAAGAAACTAAAATTCAACATTGGCTATCAGTTAAGCCAAAGATAGAGATTCATAATTTTGCTTGAAACACAAGCAGGCTGGAGAATCATAATTTAGCTTGAAACACAAGCAGGCTGGGTTCTAAATTACGCAAGATTTGTGCAGAAACATTGCATTCACATATCTCAATTATATATATATATATATATATATATATATATA
This sequence comes from Iris pallida, assembly GCA_029216955.1. Lineage (NCBI taxonomy): Eukaryota > Viridiplantae > Streptophyta > Magnoliopsida > Asparagales > Iridaceae > Iris > Iris pallida. The sequence continues at coordinate 1,380,110 of JANAVB010012196.1, forward strand.
TATATATATATATATATATATAAACTTGATATAACCAAGCTCAACATATTATTAGAAGTTACGTTACTTCTGGAGTGTGCACATGCTGTTTGGCAGATTATTTCCCATCTTTCTACTATGACATTAGGGGCAGAACAATTGTTTAGTAAAATAGAAATTACTAGATGTAAATTCACAGCTATTCTTTTTTATATTCTATTGTAATTTTAATTTATGAAATTAGCATGTGATTCATATAAGCAATGTACTTTTGGCTAGGGGCATAGTAGACCTAGTAAATCTTACTGTTGATATGTGTTTGTCTAATTGTTCTCCAACACATTAAACCGAAACCTGATCCCTCTTCCCCCATTCTGTCCCCCCATGTATAACCCTTGCATGTCAGCAACTTTGCGGGAAATCGTAAATATGGTTTGCATAATTTTTTGGCAAGTTTGGATTCTTTGGACCCGTGACTTGCACAAAACTAATGCTCTACCACATCAAGGTGACCACATTAAATTACTAATCTGTTGGCTTACTGAGGCAACTCAAAACTGACTACAAAATTAGTTGTCTTGTACACCACACACACAAAGACACATATATGTGCGTGTACTAAAAATTTGTGAGAACAAATCAAAAAAAGAAGGTGAAACTCTGGATTAGGTATTGCTTATTTGCGAGTTTCCCCACTGTTAAACACCTACACCATATAACATTTATCATGTCATCAAGATTTGTATAATTATTTAATGAGAACTATGTATGTTTTTAGCAAATTCAAGTAGTTTGGACTTTGAACCTCAATTAGCCTGTTTATATGATTGATTGCTAGATAGACGGTCCCTACTAGATGGGAAATTGAAGTTGAGCCTGTGCAATAGGAGTGCTTCTGCTTCTGCAACGTGTGTGTGTGTGTATGTATATATATGGTGGTCCCGACTGTCAGCCTGAGTAGAGCATGCGATGGATATTGGCCCGAGTAGTGGATCGAGGGGTTGCATCAAACACAAAAATTCAAGGATCGGTGCGCAAAGAGCCAGACCCGAACACATACTGGGGTGATATATGTAACAAAAAAGATTCAAGCTTAAGCCGGACACTAGATGTGGACGTACTGTTTTATATATATATATATATATATATATATATATATATATATATATATGGGAGCGGATCAAAAGACCCGCTCCCGGAGCCCCTCCCCTCGTGCACCGTTGGATCGAGTGGGCCGCGTGGGGCCCGCACGCACGCTCGCTCTATCCAACGGTCGAGTGGGACGGGGCTCCCTATATATATATATATATATATATATATATATATATATATATATATATAATGATCCGGTGAGAAGAGCTAACATGAATAACAAAATAAGAAACTTAATGTGGACTATTGGATTATAAGAAACGGCCGGGATTTTAACGACTTAATTAATAATTTCACTTCTGTATAGAAGTTCCATTTTCCCAAACCACCTAATTGTGTTTGCCATTGCCAGTGTTGCTACCACCCCCCTCTTCCATGCACTTCTTAACGTCATTATCCCAAGCAGTGGTTCTTACGGTTCTCGACATTTTTTAGTTGCATATCCTAATTCACAATCCACATCACATTGTTCCTCTTCAGGGTGATTTCATAGTTGCAGCAATTCTCTTGAACAAATCCGAATTTAGTCTGTGCTATAACCTACAACGACACACAAAATGGCAACCTTTGTCATCAATATCATCTCCCTCCACACTGACCTCGCCAATGAGAACGTTCTTGAAAACTGCAATGAAGAACCTACGACGAAGAGCACGTTAAATTCTTCGGCCTCTTCGACCATGAGATCCTCGACATTTTCAATTCTCTCCTCGACTTAACAATGATGCCCTTCATTGTTGACAATGGCCACATCGATGATGACTCATGGTGCCATCTTGCTTGTCATCTTGTTATCTGTTGGAAAAAGAGAGCTCTAAGAGGTCTTTGTATGTGATTTGGATCCTCTCTTTTGCAGACATAGCTGATTCGACGTTTGGGTTTCATGACTCGATGGTTGGGTTTCATGGTACGGAGAATAACAAAAAAATATCTTAATTTAAGCGCGACGAGATCTCAACCATTCAGTCCAATAGTCTACATAAGATTCTTATCTTCTCATATAAGTTAGCTCTTTTCACCTGATTATTACTCTCTCTCTCTCTCTCTCTCTCTCTCTCTCTCTATATATATATATATATATATATATATATATATATATTGCGCGTGCACTAGGAGTTTAGTTGAAGACATGTATAGGTTTATCATAAATAGTTGAGGTTGTGGTTGTCAGACATATACCTGGGTTTGACCCACTTGAATAGTTTAGTTGGTTTTAGGTCAAACTGAAGATCAAAAATTAATTTTAGTGTTTTGCCAGGGATGCACCAGATCTTCACTCCTTGCTTAGATAGTTGAATCCCTTGCGACTGGTGCAAAAGAAAAAAAAAGGGTTTTGATTCTTTTACTGGCTTACGCTTTTCTCTTCTAAGGGGAAAATAAATAAATTTATGTAGGACTTTTGGCAAGCACTATATGATATATATAATAAGACAAGCCAGCTTAATGTTATACTTCGTTACATGAAGAAAATAAACTCATTATACTTAGCTTAGCTTTTGTATTGTAACTAACAATACATTGTTAGTGGTACTTGTTTTTGTCTCAAATTTGCTTAGTTGGTTTCGGTTTCCGTCTCACTTTGAAAATTTTGGTGGCTACATTTTTGTTTGGGAGAAAAAAATTTGAGGTCTAGGACGGAAGTGGAATGGTTGGAACCATTTGGATATCGGTTTCCTTTATATATGTACCATTCAAATCTATTATTAATATATTGAGAAAACTTAGGTGTATGTTTGGGAGCTATTTGGATATTGGTTTCCTTTATATATGTATCATTCAAATCTACTTTTAATATATTAGGTGTATGTTTGGGGGCTAGGGTTTAAGAGTTGAGAGCCGCCACTTGTAATTCTTCTTTCTGAAATTAGTAGAAGCATCTGCGATATTCGTCCTTGGAGTAGGTCTCGCTGACTGAACCACATTAAATCTTTGTGTTTGTGTTTGTTTTCTGTCTATTTTCATTGATTTCTGTGTTTACTATAACAAACTGGTGTATGAGCTTTCGGCTTTTCGATCATGGCTTCCGTGTCTTCGTCAACGAATTCGACATTAACAAGTATGCCAACCATATTAGTTTCACCTTATGGCAAATCCGTATGATTGTTGTTCTTATGCAACAAAATATGAAGAAAATCCTATTTGGGAAGTCGAAGAAACCCACTATCATCTCCGATGAGGATTTGGATAAGATGGATGATAAAGCTATTTCAGCCATTCGTCGAACAATGTTCTTTAGGAAGTTCTTATAGAGATGACGATGGTTGAATTGTGGACGAAGTTCTTCAGGAACTTGCGGAGAAGAGGAAGACAGAATTGCGGACGAAGTTGGGGAATTTGTTTATAGACGAATTCCCTCACCAACATGCTCATTTTGAAGCAACGCCTCTACACCCTTCATGCGACAGAAGGTACTTCTACTAAAGCACATGTTAGTAATTTTGATTTTCTCATTACATGTTTAGTAGGGTTAATGTTAAGATTGGTAATGAAGATTAGGACCTAGTACATTTACTCTCTGCCACCTTCTTACGAGCACTTTAGAGACACCATGCTTTATAACAGAGAAACCATCTTGGTTGAGGATGTCAAGGTGAACTTGTAGAGCAAGGGCGAGGAGAAGATCGACAATGAATTGACATGCATTAGTTCTAGTCAAGGTGTTGGTCTGTTAGCTGATAGAGGAAGGACAAAGGAGAGAGGTTCGAATGGTAACAAGGGTTTAACAAGGTCAAAATCCAAGCACATGGATATAACTTGCAATTATTGCAAGAAGAAAGGGCACATCATAATTGGTTATTACAAGCTGAAGAAAGCATAAGTATGAAAGTAAAAGCTAAGAAGTCTCATACCGCTGAAGCTAGTGTTATAGAACGTGATTCTTCTAATTTGCTTCTGCTGACTGATGACAATCAGATTTCCGGAGTGGATTCTTGAATCGGGTTGCTTCTACTATGTGTCCTTCACATGGATTAGTTCTCCACATATGAAGCTGTTGATGGTGTTGTTCTCATGGAGAATGATGCTTAATGCATAACTATTGGAAAGAGACTATTTGAGTGAATGCATGATGGTGTTGCGAAATATCGGACATATTCCAGATTTGAAGAAGAACCTCATCTCTCTGGGCACTCTTGAGGCTAATGGGTGCAAGTATGTAGCCGAAGGTGGAGCCATAAGGATTAACATGGGTGCTCTTCTTATGATGAAAGGCAATATGATCCTGCAGGGTTCTATACTTCTACAATTAGTGGTTTAACTATAGTTTTTTCATCTACAGATATAGTTTCTTCATCACTTGTGTCAGAGATTGATACTACTAGGTTATGTCATATACAATTAAGCCATATGAGCGACAGAGGCATGGTTGCATTGAGCAAGAGGGGACTTTTGTGAGGTCAGAGTACTGGGAAGATGGATTTATGCAAGGATTGTCTTTGGAAAGAAGAAGAGGCTTAGTGTCAGCATGGCTATCCATTGGACTAAAGGGACTCTAGACTATATTCATTCAGATCTTTGGGGGCCTTTAGAGTTGCTTCCAAAGGTAGTGGTGCTCGGTATATGCTTACCTTATTGAAGGTTTGGGTCTACTTCTTAAAGCACATGAATGATGTTCTTGCAAACTTCAAGCATGAGAAGGCTTTGATTGAGATGTAGATCAGAAGGCTTGGGATTGACCTTTGGCTGGAGTTCTATGAGAGTGAATTCAAAGAGTTCTGTAGAAATGAAAGCATTGCAAGGCATAACACAGGTGTAAAGACACTACCACAAAATGGAGTGGCAGGACTCATGAATATGACTCTAACGGACAAGACACAAGTTACACTACAAAAATAAGAGGGATTAGTGACGTTAAACACGTTTAGACGCAGGCAGAAAGTTGGGTATTTGCTAGTTGGGGGAGGGGGTGATTTCAGGTTGAGCGCACTTAAATTTCCACAGAGAGAATTGGGGTAGTTCATGGCCAGGCTAATATAAAATATTTAGCAACATCTAGGCAGCGTTGCTAAACGTCGCATTACGTATAAGCAAGGCGTTGCTAAACGTCACCAATTCTGCGACTTTCAATGACGAATAGTGACAACATGCTTTAGATTATCTCAATGGAGACAATTTATCGCAACGTCATTTAGAGTCGCTAAAAATATTGCATATAACAACGTCATATGTTGGAGTCGCCAATATCATGACTATTCTAACTTATTTTTATAGTGCTATTTGTTAAATGTTGGCTTAGGCATGGAATTTTGGGCTGAAGAAATTAACACAACTTGTTGGCTAGTGAACTGCTCTCCTTGCACATCCATAGAGTGCTAAACTCCAGAGGATGTTTGGTCTGGTAAGCCTGTTGATTACTCACATTTGAAGATATTGATTGTTCTATTTATGCTCATGTTAATGAAGGAAAGCATGAACCTATAGCCAAAAAGTGCATCCTTCTTGGTTATGCTACTAGGGTGAAAGAATACACGTTGCAGTATATCCTAAATCACCTAAGTTTCTTTACCAAATCTGTTACTTTTTGACGAGTATGCTTAACTCTCGGAAAGAGGCTCCTATCATTTCAGATACAGAGTGTTTGGGAAAGGATGGAGTTGGAGATTATTCCACGGTTTAGAGTCTACTCAGTTAAGGTGCCAACTACAAATTGCGCTTGAAGTTCCTGAGGTTCAGCCTGAAGAGCGATATAATATTGCCAAAGACAAGCAAGGAGGAACATGAGGCCACCTCAAAAAAATGGTTTTGTAGATAGTGGCCTATGCGTTGTTAGTTGCAGAAGCGGTGGAATATGGTGAGTCTTCTACCTAGTCAGAAGCTATTTCTACAGAAGATTCTGCTGAGTAGCAGGTGACAATGTTTAGCTGGTGACAATGAATCAGGAGCTTGAGAGTTTCTATGAAAATCAGGGAGCTCGTGAAGCCTCTTAAAGGAAAGAAGATAGTTGGGTGCAAATAGGTCTTCAGGAAGAAGAAAATTCAGGAGTGGAGGATGCTAAATACAAGTCACGGTTGGTAGTCAGTTACAAGTAATTGATTTCAATGGTGTGTTTTCTTCTATCGTTAAACATAGCTCTATTGATGTCTTGCTTGCTTTGGTTGCTATGTATAATTTGGAGTCAAAGCAATTAGATGTGAAAACGGACTTCTTGCATGACAAGCTTGAAGAGCAGATTTATATGCATCAGCCTGAGGGCTTCAATGTAGATGGAAAAATGACCATGTATGCTTGCTGAAGAAATTTTTGTATGATTTGAAACTATCTCCTCGACAATGGTATATGAGGTTTGATTCTTTTATGGTGAACTTGATTTTTTTTTTTAAAAGATCCAATATCACAGTTGCGTTCACTTCAGAAGCTGCAAGATGATTCCGATATCTACTTGTTGCTTTATATTGATTGCAGCGAAAGACAAATAGGAGATCGACGACCTGAAGGCACAATTGAGTATTGAGTTTGTGATGGAAGACTTTAGGGGTAACCAAGAAGATTCTTGGATGGAGATTCAGGACTGCAAAATAGCAAGTTAGTCTTATCCCAGAAGCAATTTGTTGAGAAGGTTCTACACCGCTTTGGCATGCAGGATGCCAAACTGGTCTCTACCCCTCTTGCTGCACACTTCGGGTTATCTGCTACTTTTTCACCTCAGACAGACGAGACATATTACATGTCACATATTCCCTATGCCAATGCAGTTGGTAGTATTATGTACTTGGTGGTATATACTCACCCTGATATTTCACATGCCGTACATGTCGAGAGTGTTGTCAGCAGATATTTGTCTTGTCTTGGTATGGCAAGCAGTCAAGTGGATATTTAGGTACTTGAGAGGTACATCCTGTCACGTCCCGTAGGAGCGATCGTCCTCGCTAAGGCGTGATGTCGCGTGAGGCTAGATTGCACTCACGCAAGGCAGGTCCATAACGGCCGATTACAGGCTAAGCGACGGGGGTCGTCGCACAGCAGTCCCAAGCAGAAACATTGAATAGTCAGCAACAGAAATTTGAAGCAAAACACAAGTCATGCAAAATACTCTTTTATTAATATTGAACAAAGATTACAATGTGGGCACGAGGCCAAATTACAAGTCTCTCAAGCTCACTTTTCTCTCATATTACAAGTCACTCTGCTCTCTTTCATTTCTCAATACAAGTTTCAAGGCGACGAGTGGCAAAATTTTCGGAATGGCGATGTTCATACATTATGTCCCGTATAAGTTCTGACTCTATACGGCCGCACGTCTCGAAACGCCAAGGAATCTCGTGCCTCGACGCATCCAAACGAGCTCCGCGCCATGGACTTCTACCTGTGGCTGCACATGAAAACTGTATGGGTGTCAGTACTCAACTGTACTGGTGGAGTGAGCTCCTCGTCCACCCATACAAAACCGACACGTTCATTTACTTTGTGCAGCTTAATTCCCTTTTTGATTGTCTTGCTAGTCTTGCCTTAGGATCAATTTTAGGATAGAGACACATTGACCTATACTTGGCAACGCAACGACAGGGTCGTGCTATACTCTATTCGTGACTTCAATACATATTCGAGGCAATGGCTCACCAAGTAGAAACTTATACAAACTCGGCCGTGCCAAGACTTTCACTTGTTCTTATGTGCCTCTATACCATTCTCGTGCCAACGACGTCAAGGGGATGACTCGTGCTGGTCGTGCCAATAGACTTGATCGTGCCTTAAGATCGAGACCGTGCCTCCCAACTTTATGCAACTTGACCCGACTTGTCCTTATGGCCCTTTCCAGACTTAACTCGGACTGACCAACCCAACTTATGAAACTTGCGTGGACAACTCAAATCCGACGCCTCATTTCGTGCTGAAGCACTTGTCTTTACTATAGCCAACTCTTAGGCTCCAGAATGGTGTTGCAACCGTGCACACCTAGCCCGCGCCGATTCAAGGTTAGCGCTTGCTATAAGTATACCTTGTTAACCCAACTCGTAACTTGCTAGTACTCGACGCAATCCAAAGGCACACGCACGGATAGCCGCTCTTATGCCGACACATCTATATGAGTGGTCACTAGCAATGTCAAGCTATACTGGATCTTTGCATACGGTGACCATTCGCATATGAGGTACGAGCTCCTACCGAATGACCCGTAGCCTATATTATAACGGTTCACTTCAATCGAGTCGTACCGTCGATGAAGACCGTACAATATCTGTAATTCCTCCTAGGCCGACACGAACCCGATGCCTCGAAATCGTTCGAGGAATTCCCCCTTGCGCGTAAGTTGTCCAATGACCATGCAAGACTCAACTCGATCTACCAAGTCCTTCCTTAATCATGACCATGCTTTCCAACTTTCTATCGAGACTCCTAAGTAGCGGGACCGATCTCGTGTACTTCCTTATCGAGACTCCCAAGTAACGGGACCGATCTCGACGACAACCAGTCGCGTGAACTTCTATCGTTTGAAATCCAGGGAACGACTACTAAGTAGTCTTCCATCTTAACTTGAACATAACGTGTTCCTTTGTTCGTGGCATGCTTTTTCCTAACCAACCGTGGCTCGTGCCTTAGACAGACCTTGTTCTCTAGGCGACACTATCGCTCAAGTCACATACTTTATATGACGAGCCTTGAGATCGTAGGGCTATGTGACTTGACAACCGCAGACAACAGGGGACAGTGCTTGCTATGACTTTGATAGCCCAGCCAAACTCTTGTCTAACTTATTCGTGTAACGACTTGACGAGCAGAGGCTATGCCAAGCCTTGCATCGAGAGAACGTGCCGTGCACGCGTTCGACTTGAACAACCAAGTTCTTTAGGTGCCTAGATTTACGCCACAAGTCGTGCTCTGCAACGTGCACTGTAACTTAACCCGTGGGACGAGCAAGACAATGCCAAGCCCTGGACGATGGGACCGTGCATGCTTTATCAAGCATTTACACGGACGATGCCTATGACTTAGGCTAATTCCAGCATTGTGGCAACTTAGCAACTTAGACCAAATTTCTTCTCCCAAGCCACGGGACGAAGGACCGAGTGTCATTTTGAAAGCACGCTGAGCAATACTTCTAAGCCGACCGTGGGACCTTTTTTCATGTTCTAACACAATCTGACCCAAGTTGGATTATTCCCTTAGCTATGTGGATGCATCTATTTTATTATCAAGCCTACTTGTGCATTTGAAAACTTTCGTTTTATTAATGTGAAGGCCAAGCTGAGGCAAGTTCACCGAAGTCACCCACCTGAGCGAGTTTTCGAGCAAGCCGTTGCGTGGCTAAATCCGAACGCCGTCGGCGTTTTGATTCCTCCGATTGACTGAGCGGGACGGGACACTACACATCCGATGTTTGCTTGAAGATTAGGAGGAGCAACGGCAATTTGGCTAGTTCGTTGATTCTGATTATGCAGACGAACTTGATAGGCAGAGGTCACTTACTATCTGTTTACCCTTGAGGGTGTGCAGGCGGTTGGAAAGCTACTTTAGATTTTGTAGTTGCGCTGTCTGCCACAGAGGTAGAATCAACCAAGGCTGTGAATGAGGCTATTTGGCTTAGAGATTTGTTTAGTGAGTTCATCATGGATTTGGGTGATTGTTCTCTGTTTGTGATAGCGAAAGTGCTATTTGCTTAACTAAAGATCAAATGTTTCATGAGAGGACAAAGCACATTGATATGTGGTACCATTTTGTTTGAGATATTGTTGCTTGTAGAGATGTCCAAATTCAGAATATCTGTACCAAAGACAATCTTACTGATATGTTGAAGAAGCCTTTACGTTCAAGCATTGCTTGAACTTAACCTCATCTTGCTGAGTTTGTTGCCATCATTTATGGCTTGTAGAGCAGGTAGAGAGGATCTACTGTTTGTTAAGGAATTCAAGAGAATGGGGAAATTTATTGTGTATTTCTCAAATTCCCTCAGTTCACTCAGTTTTCTGCTGACTTCTACAAAATATGTTGGCTACATTTCTGTTTGGGAGAAAAAAATAGAGGTCTATGTGGAAGCAGAGGGCTTGGACCTGTTTAGATATTTGTTTTCCTCTATATATACCATTCAGATTATTACTAAATTTTAAGAGAACTTGGGTGTATTTTTTGGGATAGTGAGATTTCAGAGCCACAACTTGTAATTTCCTTTTCCAAAGTTAGTGAACCATCTTCGATCTTCGCCCGTGGACTAGGTTGTTGTAACCGAACCACGTAATCCGTCTTGTGTTTTATTCTCTCTATTTTCGTTGATTTCTGTCTTGCTATAAAAGTACTTGTAGCATATATTATGCATTTTCAATTTATAATTTATGATGAATTTCGTTATGCATCTTTGGCATGATGAAAGTTTGGGATAAAGGCTTTCTTGTTGTTTATGTTTGTCATGATCACGGCCTCTTAATAATGAAAAACTGATGGGCATGAATTGTCAGTTCAGTTGTTCCTCAAATCCCTTGTATGTGTTCCTAACTTGCTATAGGTTGGTATTATTATACACACACCCAAACCTCTTCAATAATATATCCAAATTAATAGTCTTTCTATATTATCAGGTATCTTAGTATGTCTTTTATGTCTATCAAATATAGCTAATAGGCTGCCTTTTGAGACCGTGTTAGGTCGTTAGGGGATAGAAGGAAATCCTGTTCCAAGTATTCCTTCCAATCGCCACATGTATATTTATTATTTACTTGGGATTTGGTGCGATGCGTGCGTACTTAGGGATTTAATGTGTGCATGTGGCAATTGGAATGAAGGCATACAAAGAGACTGTAGAAATGAGTCTAATTTCTCAGATAATATTATTGAGGGCTACTGCCTACTACTTATAGAGGGTCCAACCCCTCTTCATATTACATCTAACCGATGTGGGACTAAAGTCCCTTATTTACTCTCAACACTCCCCCTTAAGATGGGCGATAGATATTAATCATCCCCATCTTGTTACATAGCTTTGACAGACTCAATGAACTAAGACCCTTAGTCAGACAGTCTGCCACTTGTTCTTCTGAGCGAACATAGTCAATCTTCAGTATCCCTTGTTCCAGCTTTTCCTTGATGAAGAATCGATCGATCTCGATGTGCTTCGTTCTGTCGTGCTGAACCGGATTGTTCGCTATACTTATCGCAGCTTGACTATCGCTCAGAAGGTGCAATGGTGTCCCCTTGTCTAGCTTCAACTCTGTCAGCAGCGTCTTTACCCATAGCAATTCTGATACTCCTAGAGCCATTGCTCTGTATTCTGCTTCAGCTGTCGATCGTGCTACCACTGACTGTTTCTTGCTTCTCCATGAAACCATGTTTCCTCCTACAAAAACACAGTACCATGTGGTAGACCTTCTGTCGTCTATGCAGCTTGCCCAGTCTGCATCGCAGTATCCCTCAACATCTGTGCATCCATTCTTCTTGAACCACAGTCCTTTTCCCGGCGTCCCTTTCAGATATCTTAGAATCTGAAATACTGCATCCATATGACCCGTTCTTGGATCATGCATATAGCGGCTTACAACACTTACTGCAAATGAGATATCAGGACGAGTATGCCCTAGATAAATCAGTCTGTCTACTAGCCTTTGATACCTTTCGCGATCAACATGCTTTCCTGCTTCTGCTCCCATCTTGCACTTCTGGTCAATTGGAGTGACTGCTGCTCGGATTCCCAGCATTCCTGTCTCTTTCAGCAGATCTAGTGCATATTTCCTTTGTGAGAGAACAATTCCTTGTTCACCATCACACACCTCGATACCCAAAAAGCATCTCATCTCTCCCAGGTCCTTCACCTCAAACTCTTTGGCGAGTTTCGTCTTCAGCTTAGTGATCTCAACTACATCGTCACCTGTGATCACTATATCATCTACATATACAGCAAGTATAGTAATGTGGCCCCTTGCATGCTGGAGGAAGACAGTATGATCTGCATTTGTCTGATGGTACCCCATGCCAGTGACAGCCCTTCTGAATCTGTCAAACCAGGCTCGAGGAGATTGCTTCAGCCCGTACAGCGACTTCTTCAGTTTGCACACTTTTCCATGTGACGTTCCTTCACCTGAATCTGACACAGAGTAGCACCCCGGAGGAGTCTCCATGTATACTTCTTCTTGTAGGTCTCCATGAAGAAATGCGTTCTTTACGTCTAACTGGTGTAGTTTCCACCCATAGTTTGCTGCAATGGAGACCAGCGTTCTTACGGTACTCATCTTCGCTAATGGGGCAAAAGTCTCATCATAGTCGATACCATATGTCTGGGTATAGCCTTTTGCAACCAGTCTCGCCTTGTATCGTTCAACTTTTCCTTCTGGTGTCTCCTTCACTGTGTAAACCCATTTGCATCCCACAGCTTTCTTCCCTTCAGGTAATGGCACCAGCTCCCATGTCTTATTTTTCTCTAGTGTCCCAAGTTCTTCCATCATTGCGGCTTTCCATCTTGGGTCCTTCTTTGCTTCCTGCCAATTCTTAGGTAAAGAAGTGGAGTCTAACGAAGTGAGAAATGTTTGATAAGTCGGAGAAATATTAGAATAAGATAGGTAGTTGGCGATATCATGTTCATAATCTTTATAACGAATATGAGCTTTTCCCGCATTAATGCGAGAAGACCTCCTTCAGGGAGCAATGGGTGGTGGGAAAAGCATACCATCCGAATCGGAGAGATCCGCTTCCGAATCCGAGCGATCCGGTGCGGGAGTAACATCTTCAGGAGTCGGGGCAGGAGTAGGCGAGGGACTTGGCACTATAGGCACAGGGCACGGCACAGTACTGGACCTCTGCTGTCTTCTTCTGTAAACTTGGAGCTCCTTTTCCCTTGTCTGCTTCTCCACCTGCGTAATGTACGTATTGTCTTCGTCATCCTCCGTATCAGTATCATTGATGCTTTCTCCCCCTTTCTTCCAGTGTGTCACGACAGGACAAGGTACCGATCCGACAACTACGTTTGGGCGTACTATCTCCCCCTCACGTCCAACATCCGCTGTGTGAGGCGTGTTCCCAAACGCAGAACCTTCGTCCGAACCATAATAAGGTTCCAGCTCTCTGAATGTAACGTCCATGCTTACAAACAGCTTCCGTTCAACCGGGCTCCAGCATACGTAACCCTTCTGTGTCCCGGTGTACCCAACAAAGACATACTTAACTGCTCGAGGATCCAGCTTACCAACGCCAGGCCTGTTATCGTGGACGAAGCATACGCAACCAAATACTTTCGGAGGAACGGTGTACGCAGTTGTCCCCGTGAGCATTTCCAAAGGCGTCTTCCAGTTCAGTAATTGAGAGGGCATCCTGTTGATGAGATAAGAGGCTGTCAAGACAGCATGCCCCCACAAAAATTTAGGGACATTCATAGCCAGCATCATTGTCCGAGCTACCTCCAGCAGGTGCCTATTCTTTCGTTCGGCAACACCATTTTGAGCCGGTGTATATGCACAAGAGGTTCGATGCAGTATACCATGAGAGGATAAATACGCAGCAAACCTCTTATGGGTATATTCCGTCCCATTATCCGACCGAAAACACTTAATACGAGCATTATACTGTGTCTTTACCCGTTGATGGAGGCTTTGAAATGCCTCAAAAATATCACTTTTATTCTTCAGCAGGTAGACCCACGTTACGCGGGTAGAGCAGTCAATAAAAGTAACAAACCATCTATAACCGTTAACACCGTTTGTAGGACAAGGGCCCCACACATCGGAATGAATCATATCAAAAGCAGCAGAACATCGATGCCCAGAACCCACATAGGAGCTTCTGGTATGTTTTCCCAACTCACAAGCATCACAAACTAACAACTCTTTATTTGCTTTTTGATATAAGGACGGATACAGTCGACTAATAACGGGAAAAGAAGAATGTCCTACACGCTGATGGTGGAGGAGCAGCTCGGCTTCGACACTTCGACTTCGGACTTCCGGTTGTGCGTCTGCAACCAAAGATGCCAGTGCTCTATCCAGACCGTTCCTGTCCAAGTACATAGACCCTTATGCCATGTGCCAGTGCCTAGTCGTCTCCCCGTTCCCTTCTCCTGAAAAGTTACCTTAGGAATATCAAAGGAAACAATACAGTTTAGATCAAGGATAATGGCGCTAATGGATATAAGATTGACAGGAAAGGAAGGAGTATGTAAGACATTAGATGGAGTGATGGAAGGAGTGCAATCAACAGTGCCTTTACCCGTAACAGGCCTGGAGGTACCATCAGCAGTCTGAATGCTTTCTGGCGGCGTTAGAGTAGAGTATTCCCGGAACTCACCTCGGGATCCCGTGACATGGCAAGATGCCCCAGAGTCCATAATCCAAGCTGGCTGAGAGACAGATGCAAGAGCACGCGGAGGTATACCGGCACTGGTTTGGGAGAAGTAAGTGCAGTAATCTCCTGTAGTGGACGGCACCCCAGGAATGACTTGTCGTTCACCAGAACCAAGCTTTGAGCCGCGCATCTTCTCGAGAACTTCTCTCTCAAATGGAGTGATGTCCGCCAGCTGATTGTCCCCACCTTCATCCGCCAGATGCGTCTTGTTGCCTCCAGAGTAAGTGCCCCTTCCACTACTGTAGCTGCCTCGACCACCTCGTCGTCCACCGCGACCACGGCCCCGACCATTCGAGGGAGTCCGTGTCGGTTTTGGGCAAAAGCGGATGTAATGCCCTATGTCACCACAGTTGTGGCAAACGCCTCCCGTAGAAGGAGGCTGTGTGAAAGTGGCAAGAGCAGATGTATCAACTCCGGCCTGCTCCCCCTGGGAGATACCCTTGGTAGGCATCAGCTTCAACCGTGCTTCTTCTTGTGCCATGGCAGCTATGGCGTCTTCTAATGTCGGCAGCTGCGGTTGTGCGAGAAGTACATTCCTCCGTTGCTCAAATGCAGGGTTGAGCCCCTTCAAAAACTTCATCATCCGTTGCCGCGAGATATAATCCAGAAATTTCTGGAAATGTTTTGCAAAAGCCGGTTCAACTTGAGCATCCTCCATGCCAAGAGGATCATAATGGTCAAGATCAGACCAGTACTTCTTCAACAAGGCAGCGTACTCAGAGATGGTACGATCGTCTTGGATTACCCGATCGAGCTCATCCTGCAGTTGGAAGACTCGCATGGGGTTACCCGAACCGGAGTACATGTCTTTCAATGTTCTCCAGATATCAGCAGCTCCCTCCATTGCTTCAACGTTACCCGACACTTGGTCGGTCAAAGAGGCTGTCAACCAACCAGCCACGACATTGTTGACAATGTCCCATACAGCAAACTCCTTCGAGGAGTGATCGACAGGGGCCTTGGTGTGGCCATCTACATAACCAACCAAGCCACGTCCCTTCAGCGTCCGCATCGCCTGCCGCGACCATTTCAAGTAGTTGGTCGTGCCTTCCAACTTCGTCTCCAGCTTGTCCAACTTCCCCATTTTGTACGGTGACGGATCCACATCAGTATGGGTCACCCGCGGGGTTGCCTCCGGTAATCTCTTGGTCAGGAGATCCTCGACCAGGGCCTTCATTTCTTCTGCTGTCAACTTCCCATAGATGGAATCCATGACTTCTTCAACTGCAATCAGTGAGGTGTTGTTGTTTCCTGAGTCGTCTTCGTCTTAGTCAGCTATCGGGGGGAAACAACAAAACGAGATCCCTCACTGATATGTCGTAGTTTATACGACCAACTAGAACCGCGTCATGATAACGCGTTCGGACGGCTCAAGGATAACCAACGTAGTTGTGCCTCCTTGCATGAGACAAACCAGAGGTATACTAGCCGTGCAGAAACGATTGTAAAGACAACGTTTCTGAGATACGAAAATCTAAAGAGATTTCGTATTCGTAGTAGAGCTTCTAAAAAGAAGGTACTGATTCTCGAGGCAACTACAGAGATCTTCTAAAGAGAAGAAAATCTGTTTTTTTTTTTTTTTTAACGGCTAGGGTTAGGGTTAGGGTTTGGATGGGGCTGCTAGAGCTAGGGTTAGGGTTTCCATTGCAAGAGAGGCTAGGGTTAGGAGGGGGGGGGGGGGGGGCGGGAGGGTGCTGGCGGGTGGCGGGAGGGGGGGAAGGGTGCTGGTCGGGGGAGGGGGAGGGGGGGTACTGCTCCGGGGGGGGGGGTCGGGGGGGGGGGGGGGGGCGCTGCTGCTCCGGGGGTGGGATTCGGCTAAATTTTTTTTTTTTTTTTTTTTTTTTTTTTTTTTTTTGTGGAGAGAGAGAGAGAGAGAGAGTTATGGCTCTGATATTATGTAGAAATGAGTCTAATTTCTCAGATAATATTATTGAGGGCTACTGCCTACTACTTATAGAGGGTCCAACCCCTCTTCATATTACATCTAACCGATGTGGGACTAAAGTCCCTTATTTACTCTCAATAGAGACCTTCTATCCTCTCTCGACCTATTTTCATGCCCTGCCTATTCTGTTATTAAATGCATGTTTTTTTGAAGTTTATGCTGTTACTTATATAGAAATGCTTCTTTACTCTTTCTTTACTTCATTAGTCATCTAGTTTATTTCACATACTTTGATTTTCCCAGAGAACAGATATCATCTGTTTTCTACTACTACCTGCATCTCGTTTTATAGTTAATTTAACTTGTTTGTGTTATCTCTATGATTGATTTTGTTTCTCATGTCACTTTGTTTTTATCAACTCTGCTCTTTAGTTAAAGTTTTGCATTCGCTAAATTATGAAGACTTGTCTTTGCCTCTTGCCATGTGCAGAATAGGAAACAGAAATTTAAACGAGGTGAAAGAGAAGGTGATGAAAAAACATCTGTTAAAGGAGGTGAAAGATGTATTGAATATGACAGGAAGGAAGAAGCAGGTGAAATATTGCTTGCTTCCGCTGAGAGTGAATATTATTTGCCAGAGAATAGGGATTGTATAGGAACACCAGAAAATGGTGACGGTCTAGATGATCTTTGGAGGGACATGTCAGTGGCGATGGAATGTTCAAAGGTACTACTTTGTTCTTTATAACTATTCGAATATTCTTACTTTGATTATTGACCACATTCTTTTTTTGTAACCTTGAAGCTATATGCTTCTTTTTTGCAATTTATAATTTCATCACTTATTTTAGTGGTAATTGTGTTTTTAAACTTGAATTATTTTCTGCACTAGGTTTTATAAGAACAAATGATCAAGGTTTGATGTACAGGACAAAAATAGTCTTTCTTGGTACCATGTCATGTAGGTGTGGTTAGTAAACATGGATTTCAAAATTCATATAATTGGATCTGAAATTGACGGTTAGTTAATTAGTGTTTGTGAAGAAGAGTATTTGAAAGCTGTACATTAGTCAAAAAATAATGTTTTGGATTTAGAAAAGCCTAATCATTGCTATAACCTATTCATTATTACTATAAGTAACATAAATGAGGAAATTTAAATTCTTTCCAACCCATCTTGGTTCCAAAATACACTTGCAATATGTTGATGATAACAAAAAGTAACATAATGTAACATGTAGGGGGTCTCATTTGGACTCAAGATCAAGACCCAACCCGGTTTCGCCCCAACCATATGTGAATCCGGCTTTGGACATGTAGGTTGTGGGTCTCGAGGGTACACTCGATATTTAAAGTTGGTAGAGTTCGGGTCCACATAAATCTTATCCGACTAGGACCAGCAACAACTTTCAAATTTGCAAAAATTATAAGAATAAGCTTATGGGATTGTAGTGTATTTTTGTATAGATTATTATGGAAATACCCTACATCTGATGGATGTGTAGAAATTTTTTTTAGAAGACCCATTTGAAGCTTATGCAAATGAAGTCCGGATCCAAAACTTGGATTCATTTGATTAATTGGTCCAACTTATCATCATCATCTAAGCCTTCTCTAGAATAGGGTCAGCTATGGAATACAATAAAACTCCAAATTTGATTAATTTTATGACCGGTTGTCAACCTGATATCAACCCTCTATATTGTTGCCAAAATCCTAGCTAAAGTAACTATGAGCATGAGATCGTCACACCATAAACCTAGATGGCCCGTTGGCCAGTAGGAATAATGGTCTTTGCTACCTGAACTTCTTTTTGTTCACATTTATACCCTGAACTTCTTTGTTATTACCAATTTGCTACCTACTGTCAAAATTCACAAATTTATTATGATAAAACATATGTTGTTAGTATCTATGATACATGGTACGTTTCTTATGATACGATATGATATAGTGCAATTTTATTTCGTACTAGTTGACCCAGTATTATACATAGTATTGGTTTTCTTTTTTACTTGAGGCATCTAATGTATGTAGAACCCTAGGGGGGTGAATAGGGAATAAAATAATTTAAACACAACAAGCAATATTCTTCAATTAAAAAGAGAGAGAGAGAAAATCAAACGCGCGATGTATCCTGATATCCTGTCTAGAGGCAATCCAGTCCCGGAACTCTCTCCGGCTTAAATCCACTATTTAATAAAATAGTACACACGAGTTTGGATCCGAAGAACTCGCCAACTTCAACACGAGTTTGGATCCGAAGAACTCGCCAACTTCTTACACACGAGTTTTCTTACGAAGGCTCGCCAACTTCAAAAGGAAAGGAAGAGAACTTGTTGATCTTCTAACACTTGAAGATCGAAAGGTACAACTCTTGAATACTCTAGCACTTTGGGAATGGATGACAATTAAAAGCTTGCGTAGAGATTAATGGTGGAGCTTTTGGTTGTTGGAAAATTTATGGCAAAGAGTGGATAAGTCTTCAAGAGAGAGAAGACTTCCTTTTATAAAGAAACCAAGAGTAGGTAACATTTAATGCTCTGGATACAGCCCAGACAGCATACCGTCGGTATGGATCGGCATGCCGTCAGTATGCCGTTTTGAGCAGTAACGGTCATAATTATATCCGTTACGAGCATTTAATGCTAGTATTCATTCATTCAAAAATTAAATTTCGTAAACCGGTATACCGTCGGTATGCTGCGGTATGCCGTCGGTATACCGATGTTGTCACAGAACATTTTGTGACTAAACAAAACGGTATACCGTCGGTATGCCGTAGTATACCGTCGGTATGCCGATGTTTGTCGCAGAACATTTTATAGCTCACAAAACGGTATACCGTCGGCATGCCGCAGTATACCGTTGGTATTCCGATATTTGTCACAGAACGTTTTTGTGTCAAGCGAAACGGTATACCGTCGGTATGCCGATATTTGTCGCAGAACGTTTTGTGGCCAATGAAAATGGTATACCGTCGGTATGCCGTAGTATACCGTCGGTATGCCGTTTTCTAAGACATTGATTTTTGACTGAAAGAATAGAAGGCTTTTAGTTTTGTCATCCAACCTTAAGTGTTTACAGAAAGACCTAGACCTTGTACAGACTCGAAATCTTGAAGTGTAGAGAGCTGTCTTTCAAGGATTGCCGGTCTTTGCTTCAGTCTTCAAGGCTTTGATGACTTGTCTTGAATGGACAGACTTTATGTAGTAGAGCTTCTGAATTAATATCAATCTGAAGACAGAGAAAACTAGACTATGAAGATGCTGTTAAATGTTATCAAAATAAACTGTGCCAACAATGTATACTTAAGAATCGATGCCGTCCGGGTACATAAATCCGTAGGCTTTGGGATCAGAGAAGCGGGAGGCTTGGTACATAGGATCCTGAAGATTGAGATCAAGAAATGCATCCCGGTCCTGGAGGGTGCGCTGAATGAAGTAGGCCTGGTCATGGAAGCGGTTTTGGATGAGGGTTCCAAGGCCACGAGTGTTGGCCCGCATCTGCTCCTCCGTCTGAGCCATGTGCATGTCAAAATGCTGCTGGGTCAGTGGCATGTAACGGCCGGAAGCAGGAGTACAGATGGGCGCAGCAGGAGCAGTGGCCGACGGCTCTTGGGAGGAGGAGGCACGAGATGAGGAGGCACCACCGAGGGAACGAGAAAGAGCAAGGAAAGATGGGACGCCGTCCGACTGGCAGAGGGAGAGATCGACGCCCTTCGCTTCCAAGATGAGGGTGATGAAGGATCCATAGTAAAGAGACTGCTTCCCCGCGAGCAGGACGCCGAAGAAGGCATTGAGAAGAGTCTTGGAGAAGGACCAAGACTTCTTCGAATAGAGAAAGTACATGCAAACCAGGGCGTCAGCGGTGATGGGATCATAGTTGCCGCCCTTGGGATAGATGGTGTGGCAGACGATCCGATGGAGTTCGTAATAGAACGGCTCCAACTGGGAGGAAAGGGCCGGGATGGCCGGAGGATTGGGTCCCTTGCAGATGATTCCACAGAATTCGTCGAAGGAGACCTCGGCCGAAGGATAAAAAGCAGCCAAGGCCGGCAGAACCTCTCCTCGGTCAGGGACGCCGAGAATGCCAGCGATGTCACGAGCCGTCAGGCGGAAGTGGCGCTCGTTCATCATCGTCTCAATGGCGCCGTTCTCGATGTCAGGAACCATGTTGCAGTAGAACAAACGCACCGCGGCGGGGTAGACAGTCACCTGACGCCGAAGGAGAGAAGAGAGACCGGCCTCCTCGAAGAGAGAGAGATGGCCGGAGAAGAGGTTCCAGTTGATGGCGCGCCCCTTTTAGACATTATGGTGCACGAAATGCTGGAACCACGCGTCGGCAGCCAAAGAAGAGGTGAAGATCCGCTGGTCATAGCCATGGGAGAGAGGCACAGGAGTGAAAGGATTGGCAGCGGTGGAGGAGGAGCGAGGACGCTTGTGGGTGGCCATGGAAGAATGAAAGGAGTTTGAAGGAGGAAAGAGGATTTTGAAACGTGGAAGAGGATGAAGAAGAAAATGGGGTTTTTAAAGAAGTGTGGGGAAGAGGAAGGGTTTTGAACGGTTAGAGAGAAAAATGGGGAAGTGTGTTTGTTTGAAAAGAAATAATGGAGGTAGTTAATGGGGGAGAGGAAAGGGTGGGATGTTAGGGTATTGGAAAGTGGAGAAGATGGAATGGGTAATAAATGAAGAGAGGGTTGATGTGATGGGTAGTTAAGAGGGAAGAAGGGAATAAGGAGAAAGTGGAAGAGTGGTGGGGCCCGAACAGATGTGACACCAGCAGTCCGCCTCCAAACAGCATATCGTCGGTATACCGACGTATGCCGACGGTATACCGATTTTTGACACAGAATAGAATTCTGAATCAAAATAGGCATGTCGTCGGTATGCCGGCGTATGCCGACGGTATACCGATTTTTGACACAGAATAGAATTCTGAATCAAAATCGGCATGTCGTCGGTATGCCGGCGTATGCCGACGGTATACCGATTTTTGACACAGAATAGAATTCTGAATCAAAATCGGCATGCCGTCGGTATACAGCAGTATACCGTCGGTGTGTCGTTGGAGATGAGCTAAGTGTCGAAATTAATGATGCCCAATTCTTGGCAAAGAAAAACGAAACGATCCTCCGGGAGGGGTTTGGTGAAAATATCGGCTAACTGATAAGTAGTGTCAATAAAGTCAAGGCGGATATCCCCCTTTTGTTGATGGTCACGAAGAAAATGGTGTCTAATTTCAATGTGCTTCGTGCGTGAGTGACAAATCGGATTTTTCGTGAGATTTATCGAGCTAGTGTTATCACATTTTATAGGGGTGCAAGTATTAGAAATGCCATAGTCTACAAGTGTTTGTGACATCCAAAGAATTTGTGCACAACAGCAACCGGCCGTTATGTACTCGGCCTCAGTGGTTGAAAGAGCAACAAAATTTTGTTTCTTACTAAACCACGATACTAAGGATTTTCCAAGGAATTGACATGTGCCGCTAGTGCTTTTTCGGTCAATCTTGCATCCGACAAAATCTGCATCCGAGAAGTCGTGAAGCTCAAAGGATAAAGATTTCGGATACCAAAGGCCCATATTAACGGTGCCCTTGAGATATCGAAAAATACGCTTGACGGCACATAAGTGCGATTCCTTTGGATTTGCTTGATATCGTGCACAAAGACATACACTAAACATGATATCAGGTCGGCTAGCAGTGAGATAAAGTAAACTACCGATCATACCTCGATACTTACGAATGTCGACCGAAGTGCCATCTTCATCATTGTCAAGCTTTGTCGTTGTTGCCATAGGAGTCCTCATTGATTGGATGAGTCAAGTTCAAAACGCTTGAGGAGATCCTTTGTATATTTTGCTTGATTGATGAAGGTTCCTTTGAGTCCTTGTTTGATTTGCAAGCCCAAAAAGAATGATAGTTCACCCATCATGCTCATTTCAAATTCATCCTGCATTACTTTAGCAAATTCTACACAAAGTGCATTGTTAGTAGAACCAAAAATAATGTCATCGACGTAAATTTGAACTAATAAAAGAGTGCCATTATGGGATTTGATAAAAAGTGTCGTGTCGACTTTGCCCTTAGAAAAATTATGTGAAACAAGAAAGGAGCTAAGGCGCTCATACCAAGCACGGGGAGCTTGTTTGAGGCCATAAAGGGCTTTGTGGAGTTTGAATACGTGATTAGAAAATTGAAAATCTTCAAAGCCAGGAGGTTGTTTAACATAAACTTCCTCTTTAATAATACCATTTAGAAACGCACTTTTTACATCCATTTGAAAAAGTTTGAAGTCATTAAAGCAAGCAAAAGCACAGCATACGAATGGATTCAAGACGAGCAACCGGAGCATAGGTTTCATCGTAGTCAATGCCTTCCTCTTGGTTATAGTCTTGAGCAACCAATCGGACTTTGTTACGAGTCACTAACCCATCTTCATTAAGTTTATTTCGAAACATCCATTTAGTGCCAATAATGGGGTGGTTGCTAGGTTTAGGGACAAGTTCCCAAACTTTGTTTTGTTCAAATTGATTTAGCTCTTCTTATATCGCTATCATCCAAAATTCATCATAAAAAATATTATTAATATTTTTAGGCTCTATTTGAGAAATAAAAGTCACGTTTGCACAAAGATCACGAGTGGAGGATCTAGTACTAACACGGGAAGAAGGATCACCAATGATAAGCTCCTTAGGATGATTAGGGACAAATCTCCATTCCTTTGGGAGATCCTCTTGAGGAGGTTCGAGTGGCGGAGAATCTTTTGTTGGAGGAGTCACAATTTCATTGTTAGATGAAGAAGGACGAGGATCTCCAATAGAGGAGTTCTTCAAACCAAACGAGATGTCATCAACTTCATCGGATGAGGAGGATGTAGAAGAGTTAAATTCATCAAAAGAGACATTAATTAACTCTACGACAACAAGACTTCTTTTATTAAAAACACGAAAACCTTTGCTATGTATTGAGTAGCCAAGGAAAATTCTTTCATAGGCTTTTTCTTCAAACTTGCCTAGATTGTCCTTGGTATTCAAAATAAAACATTTGCATCCAAATTTTTTAAAATATTCAATAGAGGAAATTTTATCAAACCAAAGCTCATAAGGAGTCTTTTTAGAAATAGGTCTAATCAAGACCCTATTTATAACATGACATGCCGTGTTAACGGCTTCCGCCTAAAAATATTGGACGAGTTTATATTGGTTTAACATAACCCGGACCATATCGCCAAGGGTTCTATTCTTTCTCTCCACAACACCATTTTGTTGAGGAGTTCGAGGGCAAGCAAAATTATGACCAAAACCATTCTTTTCACAAAATCTTTTAAAATCGACATTGTCAAACTCTCCTCCATGATCACTTCTAATCTTGTTAATAGAAATGTCTTTCTCATTTTGAACACGTTTACAAAAAGCAACAAATTCACGAAAAGTATCACTTTTACAATTAAGAAAAATAATCCAAGTAAATCTCGAAAAATCATCAACCAAAACAAAAGCATAAAGCTTGCCTCCAAGACTAGCTACTCTACTAGGACCAAATAGATCCATATGAATAAGTTGAAGTGGTCTAGTGGTACTCACAGAGTTGATGGATTTGAAAGATGACTTGGTCAACTTACTTTTCTCGCATTCTTCACACACCATATCCTTTTTGAAAGGGATACTTGGAAGTCCTCTTACAAGCTTCTTGGTTGCAAGACGAGAGATGGTATCCATGTTGGCGTGTCCGAGCCTCATGTGCCAAAGCCAACTTTCATCGTTCTTTGCAACTAGGCACCTGTCATTGTTAGTACCTTCAACAAGATATAGAACATATATATTGTTCTCTCTAATGCCTTCATAAACAATAGATCCACTAGAGCTATCGGTAATGAAGTATTTGAGTTTAACAAACTTAATATCATAACCATTATCGGTGAGATGACTAATACTAAGAAGATTGTGTTTGAGATTTGTAACAAGACACACATTCTTAATACAAGGATAAGGAGGGGAACCGATATTACCGTTTCCTATAATGTGACCTTTAAGATTGTTACCAAAGGAGACATGTCCTTCTTCATCGATAGCGTTGTAAATAGTGAAGCATCACCGGTCATGTGCCGTGAACAACCGCTATCGAGAATCCATTTGCTTCTAGCATGAGAATGATTCTTCACCTACAACATAAGTTGAAGATGAACATTTTGGTACCCATGATCGTTTGGGTCCTTGATTGTTAGTCTTAGGAACCCATTTATAAACTTTCATATCAACTTGTTTCCTTGTATGACAATAATTAGAAGTATGTCCAAGCAAGCCACAATAGTTGCACATCATAGAAGATTTAGAAGAAAACGAGTGAATTTTATGCACATGTGAAGCTCTAGTGCGATGAGTTCTATCATGAGTGTTATGATGATGATAATAGAATGCATGATGTGAGATGTTCTTCTTAACAAACGGTCATTTTCTTGTGTTGGAAAAGGACTTTTGTGTAGTGTTCTTGTTCATGTAAGAAGTATGACTAATATTGTGATGGGTGTGAGGGTGTCTTGGAGCATGTGTGTGAGTAGTGTTCTTATTACCTAATCTCTTACTCTGCGCAAGAAGATCATCATACTTAATAGAAGTATCATATTCTCTTTTATTCGCATCTTGAACTTTATGCATAGCAAAACCATAAGCCTCTCTGAGGGATTGAATCTCATCATCCTTTTTCTTGATGGTGACAAGGGATTCTTGAAACTTGAGTCGCAAAGACTCTATCTCATCCGTGTCAGAAGCAGAAGATTTCCCTTTTACATCAATAATGATGCTGGAGAGTCTTTCTACTTCAAGTTGAAGTGCATCAATCTCTTTTAGAGATTTCTTGTACTTATTTCTAACACCTTTGTGTTCTTCGTGTAATTTAAGAATAGCATTTTCCAAGTCATCATAAGTAAGAATATTTAGAGAGAGATCATCGAGTACCTCATCGGTTGCCATGAGACAAACGTTTGCATTGTGTTTGCAATCTTTGTCGTTGTCGGAGTCGCTTGCGTCACTCTCACACCAAATGCTTGTGTTGGCTAATTTCCTGGAGGACGAGCTTCCTTTGCTAGGCTTCTCGTACTTGCTTGAGTCTTTTCTTGTCATGGGACAATCTCTCTTGATGTGACCGGTTCTTCTGCATTGGTAGCATGCCGGATCTTCATCGTTGTCTCGTCTAAAGCGGTTGGCTTTGTTGAATTTGAGGAACTTTTGGAAGTGCTTAGCTGTGAGAGCTATTTCTTCATCGTCATCCGACTCGTTGTCGTCGGAGCTATCCTTTGAGTAAGACTTTGTAGCCTTGAGAGCTAGAGACTTCTCCTTCTCTTTGGCCTTCTCCTTCTCCTTCTCTTGCATGGAAGATTCTTCTTGATCTTTCATGTCAAGTTCATGAGTCATAAGCTTTTCCATGAGGGTCTCAAGGTTCATGACTGTCAAGTCATTCTCTTCAATAATGGCGGTAGCTTTAGGACTGCATCCTTTGGTCAATCCTCTGAGAATCTTCCTGATCTTTTCATGAGCAGGATATTCCTTACCAAGAGAAGAAAGAGGATTAATGATATCACCAAAACGAGTGAACATGCAAGTAATAGACTCATCTTGTTTCATCTTAAAAGATTCATATTCTTGTGTGAGTTTACTAATCTTTGATTCTTTTACTTGTGATGTACCCTCTTATGTGACTTCAAGCAACTTCTAAATTTTATTTGAAGTCTTGCAAGTAGAGATTCTATTGAATTCACTGCTATCGAGAGCACAATAAAGAGCGTTCATAGCTTTAGCATCTCGACTAGCAAGCTTCTTGACATTCTCAGTGAGTTTGTCTCTAAGGGTGTCAGAAACTACATCCTCAATAACTCCAGAAGGTGTAGGAAGACCATTTATCACACAATCCCATAAATCGAAATCTATGGACTTCAGATAAATGCTCATCCTAATCTTCCAGTAGTTATAGTTGGTTCCATCAAATAGGGGAGACCTATTTGTGGAGTGTCCCTCATTGTGAAAAATGTTGATACTAGGGTTAGTGGCCATGGATCACTCTAAGGGTATAAATTCAAATCAAGAGAACAAAGCTCTGATACCAATTGTAGAACCCTAGGGGGGGTGAATAGGAAAATAAAATAATTTAAACACAACAAGCAATATTCTTCAATTAAAAAGAGAGAGAAAATCAAACGTGCGATGTATCATGGTATCCTCTCTAGAG
Organism: Iris pallida; assembly: GCA_029216955.1. Classification (NCBI taxonomy): domain Eukaryota; kingdom Viridiplantae; phylum Streptophyta; class Magnoliopsida; order Asparagales; family Iridaceae; genus Iris; species Iris pallida. The sequence goes on from JANAVB010012196.1 coordinate 1,406,604, forward strand.
GCATTACAGTTCCGGAACTCTCTCCGGCTTAAATCTACTATTTAGTAAAATAGTACACACGAGTTTGGATCCGAAGAACTCGCCAACTTCAACACGAGTTTGGATCCGAAGAACTCGCCAACTTCTTACACACGAGTTTTCTTACGAAGGTTCGCCAACTTCAAAAGGAAAGGAAGAGAACTTGCTGATCTTCTAACACTTGAAGATCGAAAGGTACAACTCTTGAATACTCTAGCACTTTGGGAATGGATGACAATTAAAAGCTTGTGTAGAGATTAATGGTGGAGCTTTTGGTTGTTGGAAAATTTATGGCAAAGAGTGGATAAGTCTTCAAGAGAGAGAAGACTTCTTTTTATAAAGAAACCAAGAGTAGGTAGCATTTAATGCTCTGGATACAGCCCAGACGGCATACCGTCGGTATGCTGTTCTGAGCATTAACGGTCATAATTATATTCGTTACGAGCATTTAATGCTAGTATTCATTCATTCAAAAATTAAATTTCGTAAACCGGTCTACCGTCGGTATGCCGCGGTATGCCGTCGGTATACTGATGTTTGTCACAGAACATTTTGTGACTAAACAAAACGGTATACCGTCGGTATGCCGATGTTTGTCGCAGAACGTTTTATGGCTCACAAAACGGTATACCGTCGGTATGCCGCAGTATACCGTCGGTCCGTCGGTATTCCGATATTTGTCACAGAACGTTTTTGTGTCAAGCGAAACGGTATACCGTCGGTATGCCGGAGTATACCGTCGGTATGCCGATATTTGTCGCAGAACGTTTTGTGGCCAATAAAAACGGTATACCGTCGGTATGCCGTAGTATACCGTCAGTATGCCGTTCTCTAAGACATTGATTTTTGACTGAAAGAATAGAAGGCTTTTAGTTTTGTCATCCAACCTTAAGTGTTTACAGAAAGACCTAGACCTTGTACAGACTCGAAATCTTGAAGTGTAGAGAGCCGTCTTTCAAGGATTGCCGGTCTTTGCTTCAGTCTTCAAGGCTTTGATGACTTGTCTTGAATGGACAGACTTTATGTAGTAGAGCTTCTGAATTAATATCAATATGAAGACAGAGAAAACTAGACTACGAAGATGCTGTTAAATGTTATCAAAATAAACTGTGCCAACAATGTATACTTAAGAATCTGGATTCGGAAACCTGTAAAGATGGGCCAAATAAAACAATTATGAGAAAATTATATTAAATCATGTTACTATATGAATTTAGAAGCATATACCTAAACTCCTAGAGTTACTGTATCATAATACATTACGCATGTGATAAACCGAAGTTTAAGATATAAATGTGAACACAAAAAAAGGTCTAGGGTAGCAAAGTGAGCATAGGGAAAACTTGAGGATATTTAAGTGCAAATAAGCCTTCTTCTTCTTTTTTTTTCTGAAAAATTGCATATTTAGATCAACTCTTGCTATAGACATGAACTGTAAGATTCAATGAGACCTTGTATATGAGAATGTACTTATTTCATGTTTGTGCTTGTTCTAGGATGCTACAACTCTCAATGGACCAGCTCTTTTACAAGATGAAGAGTACTGTAATCATTCCTTCTTGCACAATGATGAACTGGGGCTTGTTTGCCGTGTTTGTGGAGTTGTTCAGAAAAGTATTGAGACATTATTTGACTACCAATGGACAAAGGTAGTTAGGAGCCTAAGTGATGATCATTTCTGTTAAAACAATACTAGTTTCTTTCCTATAATGCTTGCTATAACAGCTTTACAATATACTCGTTCTTCAGACTTTTCTCTTTACTAATTGATCACCTCTGAAAATTACATGGGCCTCGTCTTGTGTATTATCTTGTGATTACTTATAGCAATTTTCATATTTGAATTGGAAGAACTTAGATCGACTTATTTTGCTCATAAATATTTGCTTTACTTTTAGAGAGGACCAGGAAAAGAATTTTACTGATGGAAAAAGAGCTTTTACCCATTTTACAACTAAAACGACCAGTCGTGGCTTTGATTCTGGTTCATGTTTGCAACATCTCTCCATGGAATGCTTATGTATTGACTTGTTTAGTCACCGGAGCAGTGTTGTCAAAGTGCTCCTCCTAGGCATTTAGGAGGCTAAGACTGCTTTAAAAGCTGTCCAATTAGGCAGGCAGCTGCTACTGTCACCCAATTTAGGGGGTCCGAGTGAGGTGCGGGCCTTTCAGTGGTCTTGGATGGGGTGGTTGCTTGACGGAGTTAGGGTTAGGATTAGGATTAGGTTTTTTTTGTGGTTGGGGAGAGAGAACATAATTGGAATATTTTTCCTTCGATGGACAAATTTGTCCCAAATTGGTCACGTGTATTGCATTGCACGTGCAGTTAGATATGACAGAATATTACGGATGGTAGTTATGTGCATACCTTTGAAAGTTCATGTTAGGAAGTTGCTAATATAAATACTTTCTGGTTGTAGCAAGTGGCAAAAACTTAATAGTTGATGGTATTTAAGTGCAAATTAACCCAAGTTATATCTGTTAGTTCATTCATACATAAATCCTGCCTTAAATTTTAACTGTTCTCGGTCAGATTTGTTTCTCAATATGGGATTGGAGGAGCATTTCTTCACAAGTACCAGCAATGACAATCTTTGTGAACCAGTCTACAATGTTTAGCATGACCAATGGGCAGTGTCGTGATGCTCCTGCCAGTACAGGGAAGGTTGAAGAATTATGTGACTTGCTCCCTTTATGGAGAGCCTACTTTCAAGAATTGAACCTCCGCATCCTTCATGATGCAAGCGCCAAACCTTGCTGTTGTACCAAGCAACACCTCATTTGTTTATCAGATAAACACCTTCTACTATGGATAATGTAACAGATATCATCTAGGTGTTATTAGTATGTGGAATAAGAGTTCCGCTACCTCACCATCTCTCTCTGCTGCCTCTTACAAATAAAAATTAGATAATGCAGAGGGAGGCGGCTTGTGGTGGAGAGAGGACTCGATTTTCAGGAGTTTGAAAATGGCCATGTACCAGAAAGATATTGTGCTCTTTTTACAGTCATTAGGTTAATACTTATTCTGTATTAAATTCATGGCAAGTCTATGAAATATCTCCGATGGAAAGAAAGCGTTAAGAGCCCTCCTGGCCAAACCCTAGATACTCTAAGATCCTTTCTTGAACCTGCTCCCATTTCGAGTCAAGAGATTGATAAATAGACACATCCCATTGCACTGAGTGCAAGGGGAGCTCATAGTGACTGAGGGGATCGAAGACCAAGAAAAAAAAGTTATTTATACCAAGCATTCTTCTTATGGCTAGATCTGATCTCCCGGACCTTGCGGGAAGGAAAATAATTGTCCTTCCTGTATATTTTTCTTCCTTGACAATGACTCATTGTAAAAGTCTTACAACTTTGGAGTGTTTACCTAAACTAGTGTAACCCTAGATACATGTCATCTTATTCATCTAAAGACGGCAGATGTTTGCAATTCACAGTGTGTTGGATTAAGTCCTTGTATGTAGTCCTGTTCGATTGTATGGTAGGTGAAACTTATTGGCAAGATAGAAAATCTTACTTGCAGATTGTGTTGTCATTAGTACTTCTGTACTTGGGTATACGAGTTTATGATCACTAAAGCAGATCGTAACAACCAACTCTTCACTTTCCAATTTTATAGATCTAGACTAGATTAACTCAGGATATATTCTCCTTTGAACCTTTACTTTATGAATCCAATGCCTTACTGTATCCATCTTTGCTAATGCTTTACTTGTTTATATTTTTTAGTTCCATCATTTTTGAGCTATGCTTATTCATAATGAACCTCCTGTCTGACCATTAAAATTTTGCTAAAAATTGTAGTAGGAGTTGACTATTACGTTTGTTTCATTTTCAGTATAGAACAATTAATCTAGTGAAGTACTCTGTTAACTGTGACTCTTGTGTGTGATCAGGGAAAGCAAACAACACGGACCTATGTGCCTGGACCGCGGAATTTCGATGTTGATAAAATAGGAGAGTGTTCTGGAGCTAAAATCATTGAACACTTCCTTTCTGGTGCTGACATTTCTATTCATCCAAGGCACATGAAGCAAATGAAGCCCCATCAAATAGAGGGCTTCAATTTCCTAGTTAAAAACCTGTTGGCAGATTCTCCAGGTGGTTGCATTCTGGCTCAAGCCCCAGGTTCTGGAAAGACATTCATGCTGATAAGCTTCATCCAGAGCTTCATGGCTAAGGATCCTCATGCAAGACCCTTAGTTGTCCTTCCAAAGGGAATCTTGACTACATGGAAGAAAGAATTTCAAAGATGGAAAATCGAAGACATCCCCCTGTATGACTTTTACTCGGCGAAGGCTGATAGCAGGTCACATCAGCTGGAAATTTTAAACACTTGGCATGAGAATAGGAGCATTCTACTTCTGGGGTACAAGCAATTTTCTAATATCATCTGTGAAGGTGCCGGTAACAAAGTGACAGTAGCATGCCAGGATAAACTACTGATGGTTCCAACCCTTCTCATTCTGGATGAAGGCCACAATCCAAGAAATGATGAAACTGACATGGTTGGTTCGCTTGCAAAAGTGCGCACCCCATGCAAAGTGGTGCTATCAGGAACATTATTCCAGAATCATGTCGAAGAAGTCTTCAATATTTTGAAGCTTGTACGCCCAAACTTTATGAAGACTGAGTCTTCACGTACGGCTGTTAAGCGCATTCGGAGTATGGCAGTTATACCGTGTGGTAGGAGGCCGACTAAGGGTAACACTGAGTCATATTTCTGTGAGCTGGTGGAGGAGACTCTGCGGAATGATGAGAACTACAAGAGGAGAGTTTCAGTAATTCAAGAACTCAGAGGAATGACAAGAGATGTTCTCCACTATTACAAAGGGGATTTCCTGGATGAGCTACCTGGTTTAGTTGACTTCACTGTGCTATTGAACATCAGTAAGAAGCAGAAAGATAGCATACAAAATTTAGGTAAGCTTGATAAGTTCAGGAGAAGTTCTATGGAAAAAGCAATCTATATGCACCCACAACTGGTAAAACTTAAAGAAAATGCCACTGGGTACAAGGACACCAGCATTGACATTCAAAAGGTTGATAATATCATAGGCTCCATAGATGTTAGAGATGGGGCAAAAACAAAGTTTTTCATGAATCTGTTATCCATGGCTGAGTCTTCTGGAGAGAAGCTACTTGTTTTCAGTCAGTACCTTCTACCATTAAAATTTTTGGAAAGGTTAATAGTTCTGTCAAAGGGGTGGCGTTTAGGGAAGGAATTTGTTGTCATCTATGGTGATTCGAGTCCCGAGGACAGGGAATTGTCCATGGAGCAGTTCAACAAATCTCCCGACGCCAAGGTGTTCTTTGGTTCTATCAAAGCCTGTGGAGAGGGCATCTCTCTTGTTGGTGCATCACGGGTATTAATATTGGATGTTCACCTAAACCCCTCAGTTACCCTCCAAGCAATTGGGCGTGCCTTCCGACCTGGACAGGAGAAGAAAGTCTATGTTTACAGATTGGTTGCTGCTGATGCACAGGAGGAGGAAGACCACAAGACCTCTTTTAGGAAGGAGTTGATTTCAAAGATGTGGTTTGAGTGGACTGAGTATCGTGGAAATCAAGATTTTGAGCTGGAAGCAGTCAATGTTGCAGAGAGTGGAGACATGTTATTACAAAATCTTGCTCTCAGAGAAGATATCAAAGCTCTATACAGAAGGTCAGTAATTTTTCTTCTATATATAGCCCCTGTGACTAAGAATAATATCTTCACTACAGTTTCTATTACATGACACCTGCTCAAGATTTTAAATACAGAGGAATTTGATCAAAATAATGTAAGTTGGAAGTATCACATTTTTACTCTTTCGTCCATCTACTAGGCTGTCAACTACCATAAGGAACTTGTAGTCTTGTTTCATGGCTAACTAAGAAAGCACAGGCATTCCGGAAATCAGTCCCGTGTCTCGTCGCAAAGAACATACCAAAATACATTGGGACACCAAAACAAATGCCATGTCCATGTCACCGTATCCGTATCATGTTATTTGTTCCCGTGCAATCTATGTTGTACTGGGCGCTAGGCGAGGCGAGGCGACATGCCACCCGCCTCGCCTAGGCGTGCCTAGGCGTCGCCAAGGCGTCCGTCCAGAATTCGTGCATTCGTCCAAGATCTTCCCCCGAAATCAAAGAAGCAGCAGTAGAAGAGGAAAAAACAGAAGAATAAGAAGAAAAAATCGAGGAAGCAGCAACAAAAGAAAAAGGAAATAGCAACAAAAGAAGCAACAAGAAGTTTTTCTTAAAGAAAAAAAAAGAAAAACTCGTCTAAATACCGCCTATATTTCCCCTGGGCGATCCTAGGCGGTCGCCTGGGCGCGCCTAGGCGACCATCGCCACACCCAGGAAAAAAATTTCCAGGTCGAGGCGACTACTCTTCAACCTGCGCGCCTAGGCGTCGCATGTGACAATATAGCGTGCAATGCAGATGGCTGTTGGGCCTTCGAAACTCGGAGCTTATAACTTTGACCTTCTTACATGCTAACTCGTATCATGGAACCCATGGAAAGCAGCCCTTATTTCATCCTTCATGTTTATTTCCCTTGGCCAACCTGTAGAAATGGAACTTTCTAGATTGAAGAATTTTCTCTGGGCCCATTGTTTGATGGTAAACGGCTTAAAATATATGGTTATTAAAAGAGTAACCTTTCGATTTGACCTCTAAACAAGTATATTGGACTCTTTTTGCCCCTAAACATAAAAATTCAATTTTTTGTTTCTTAAATATGTATCTCCTTCCCTAATTAAACCATAACCCCCCTTTTGTCTTCTGCACCGCCCCCTCCCAACATGCTGCGGTGCAGAAAACGGGGGATATGGTTAAATGCTAAGCTAGGATAGAATATAAAATTAGGGTAGGGTTAGAAAGAAAAACTAAGATAATGAAATTAGGGTTTCATGTAGAGGGCAAAATTGTGTTTTGACTTACTGCTAGCCTCCAAACTGCAAAATAATGATAGTTTAGGGTGTTTAAGTGCAAAAGATAAGTTTAAGGTATTTAAGTGCCTATTAAAATGGTATATGGTATCTATTATATACCAAAAAAAAAAATAATAGTTCAAGGTATTTAAGTGCAGACTAGCCTTTATTTTATTTGGTCGAATTAGATAAACACGTGATTCTTTATCATTATAATGTTACTGATACAGGAGAATCTCAGAGTAATTATTTCAACTCCTATATCTGTTGGAACTCAACATATTAAGAGATGTAGTATGGTTAAATCCTAATTTGTATCAGATGAAGATATTGTTAGGCTGATTGCATATGAGTTCTTTTTGGTGCTTTTGCTTACAGATGACTCCCCCAAAGCGAACGCAACCATAGAAACTCTCAGATAACTTGACACAACTGATCCTGGTAATCCTATGTACTTCACAGTTTGATAGTTTTTCCTGTTCCATGTGTTGCCCAACAGGTCATCCCTGCCCATTTCTTTTTGCCATATCAAACTTAAACGAGTTAGTTACTTATCCCCATCATGTTGCCCTTGTGCATAATTTTGCAGATGCTGGAGACCATTTTGCTACTCTGGGACAACCTAGGGCTATTTTTAGGAGTTGGATCATGAGAAAGTACTTGTAAATTTTGTAGATATGTGATGCTGATCTGAACTTAAAAACCTCTTTTTGAGCGCTGGCCGAAGCTCTCTTCTAGGAATCTAACTTGTGGCAGTTTTTAGGGTTCATACGGAGGCCAACCTTTGTGTTTTTAATCTTTTAGCCTTATGTTGCCAGATGGCTGCTGAATTTTAGGAAGGTGCATTACTTCTCATTCGAAAGTTTTCAATTGTAAATCAGGCCCTTTGGAGTTTTGATGTATATTGGTTGAACCGCAGTAGTGCAGCATCGGTATATAGTACAAACCTATGTGTTCTAAGCTTCAGGTCTCGTCTGTGTTTTCTGCAGTTTGATCATTCCTTTTCTAGTGGTAGTCTGTTATGTTCTTGTGCTTTCCTAATGTTATTTGCTTTCCTCAACTGAAGTTGTGCACTCTGTACAGAGCCTATTTGTTTCTTTTTCTGCTAGATTTGTGGTTTCATTCTAACCAAGTTGTACAAATCTGTGGCACCTCTGTCGAAACATGGTGTTTGTTTAACTGAATGTTTTTTTTATATGTGATTGTAAGTTATGGTACATGCATTTCTTTCTTCTTTGCTGTAGCTACTCTATGCTAGAAGTTTTTTAGTTTATTACTGCAAATAGGAAGGACACTTTGTTATTTAGATCCCTGAGGACTTTTTTGTGACTAAAATCTATCATTTATGTCTCGTCTTTTGTCAATGTTATATACTTATATTAAACAAAATGTAGTGTCCATAAAAACTAAATAAAAAGTAGCATCCATAAAACATTACAGGCCTGCTTTGTTATTCAACATGGACATCTTGAAAAATTCAACTCAAACTTTTCGTAAAGGCAGGATTTTGAAAAAACTTTTGTCAAAATAAAAATATGGAACTACTTTTCACATGCCATTATTGATTTCTCAATTCGACTACAGAAACTTGAATAACAACTTGTAATATGGATGTGACAAATGAATTTTACTAACACATTAAACGTAAGTGTACTGATTTTTCTCTTTAGCCGGTTGAAAAAAGTCAAAGGCATCGTCAGACGAAAAACTAGAAACTCATGAGTATAGGGATTTTTTGTTTTTTTGATATATTACCATTTACCAACAATACGTACTGACCCTGCTGCACCAAAAAATATTTCAATTATCGCAATGTTGATATAGGCACATAGCACTGTTTCAATGCAGGCACACTGATGGAGATTTTGTTCTCATCAATGGCTGGCAGAACTCTTATCTAATTAATGGGTAAATTTCACTTTTGGTCACCCAATGTTTCTGAAGTTCAACTTTTAGTCACTCCACGATCAAAAGCATACATAGAGCGACTAAAACTTAAACATTTGAAACATTCGTTGACCAAAAGTGCTATTTACCCTTAATTAATAGACAAATGATATCAATTTCTAGCCGTTATGGCTTTTGTTTTTGTTTTGTTTTTGTTTTTATTTTTATTTTTCAGCCAACAGAAAATTTCAGTAATTTAAAATTTTCCGTCATCCTGAATAATTAAATACATGCCGAGGTGCTCCATACACATGGAATTTTTTTTAGTTCTGGTTGTTGGATATCATTGCACGACAATTGGCAATAATATCTAACAACAACAAACCTTTCTTTTTCAAAAAAATTCGGCCGTTTGTTGAATTCTGTGTATCCAATATCTCTACTAATATAAAGGGACTTCAAAACAGCTTAAAATTGAGCCATCTAAGCAGTATATTTATCATCAATTAATTATTTTCAAAAAATTAATATTATGTAAAAAAAATGTTGAAGAAATTAATTTGTTTAAATAACAACAATCCAAGGATTTGAAACAAGCCAACCAAGGAGAAAACCCACCACCTTAACCACATGAGTTAGAACAAATGTTTGTTCATAATTAGATAATTTTACGTAGTTAAAAAATTAGATATATTTATCTATTATTTAATTTTGGAGTTTAAACGGCTAACCATTTCCAAAACTCTTTATAAAAAATTAGAAATATAGCCATAACAAATTATAATTAAAATATAACCAAATGTACAACAAATTCTAATTAAAATATAAACACATATATATAATAAATCTTAATTTAAATATATTTAAATAATTTTTACACTAATGTCATAAGAAAAAAATTACTTTGCGTGCAACGAACGTGAATTTACTAGTAATATTATAAAAATCGTCAAAGAAAGATAAGTAATATCGGATATTTGTAATTAATTATTGAGAACTATTATATTTTTTGTAATTTGCTTATCATTTCAAGTTTTACATTTAGCTTCTTTATGTTAGTTTTTTAAAATACAATTTAGGACAAATTTATCCTTAATTGGCTAAATTTTTCTAACCATCCACAGTCCTCTCTCCCACCACGATGTCGGCACTCCCACCCCTTTCCAGCCACCTACAATTTTTTTTCGTGCTTATATATTACTCCTTTCTTGCGTCTGAACCATCGTCCCAACCACCAAAGTATTTAATATCTAGATATAGATGTATTGTAGTAGAGAAATTCATAAATATTTAACATCACACTATACGGATGTGTTTTAAAATCTTCATGAGAGTTGTCAATATTCAAAAATTAAGGCCTCGTTTGGTTCCCTGGATGTAATGGTAATCGCAATGTAATTAAATTAAAAAAAAATTCATTTTATTACATTGCGGTTACGATTGTTGGGTGGTCCCTCCTTAATTGGAGAGAGGATTTGGAGTCCCCAAGGTTCATTCACCTTAGAGAAAGTCTAAAGACTTTTGGAGTCCCAAGGTTCATTCACCTTGGAGAAAGTCTAAAGACTTTTGGAGTTCCCAAGGTTTATTCATCTTGCATGAATGAATCTTGGAGGAGAATGTTCATTCCCTTATGGCTATATAAGGAGATGGTTTGGGAGATGTTTGGGTTAATCCTCCCTTGTGATCTTGGTGCTAGAAGTGGTGGTGCTCCTTGCTTGCGGTGTTCTTCTAGGCGGTGCTTGCTTCTACCTCGGGTGCTTCTTCACCAAAGTGTCTTCCATACTTGTGTATGAGAGATCCTCTTGAGTGTATCCAAGAGAGAGTTTGTAACTCTGTAATCCCACTAGAAAAGAACTATTGTTGTCCGAGGACGTAGGCACATAGCCGAACCTCGTTAATTCTCTTGTCTTTTGTATGTTTGTTTTTTTCTTTTCTTTTCTCTAGCCTCCGTGTTAAGCGGATAAGCTAAACTTCAACTCATTGTAGCTCCCACTTTAAGTGGGTAAGCTATCTCCATCCCAATTAGCGGTATCAGTGCATACCCAACAATTGGTATCAGAGCCACACAAGCTTATTGATCGTGATGGCGGAATCATTGTCTTCTACCTCCTCAACCATGATCAAGCTCACGTCTTCAAACTATTCCATATGGAGGCCGCGGATGGAAGATATCCTCTATTGTAAGGATTTGTACGAAGTGTTACTCTGCAATGGACAGAAGCCAGAAGACAAATCTGAAAAAGATTGGACCATTCTAAATCGAAAAGCTATTGGAGAGATCCGTCCTTGGATCGACCAAAGCGTTTCACTATGTTTCCAAAGAAACCGATGCTCATCAAATGTTGATGAAGTTAGCATCGATGTACGAGCGAGAGACTCCTCAAAACAAAGCGTCACTCATTCGACGTTTGGTGAACCTGAAATACAAAGACGGACGAAGTGTTTCTGAACACTTGAGTGATTTCCAAGAGTTGGTAAATCAACTTTCAACCATGAAGCTGGTGCTGGAAGATGAGCTATTGGCACTTTTGCTACTCAGCTCGTTGCCGGATAGTTGGAACACACTTGTGGTTTCTTTAAGCAACTCCGCTTCTCATGGCGTCATCACTTTAACCTTAGTGAAGGATAGTTTATTGAATGAAGAAGCGAGGCGGAAAGAACAAGGCATAACAACCGAGTCAGATGCTCTTGTTTCTGAGAATCGTGGAAGAACTCATCAAAGAAAATTTCACAACCGTGACCGCTCCAAAAGCAGGCAAAAGATCATTCCAGAGGCGCTTTCAAACCAAGAAAAGAGATAGAATGCTTTCATTGTGGCCTTAAGGGTCATATGAAAAGAGAATGCAGAAAACTCAAAAAGGAAAAGAGAAATGAATCAAATGAGAAGAATGAAGCCAAAGACACAACTGCCACTTCTTCAAAAGGTGATGAGATAATCATCATTTGTGATGATGGTCTGGTTAATCTAACCTCTCAAGATTCTTGCTGGATTATAGACTCTGGTGCATCATTCCATGTTACTTCCAGAAAGGAATTCTTCACAACCTACACAAGCGGAGATTTCGGAAATGTGAGGATGGAAAATGAAAAAGTTTCCAAGATTGTGGGAAAAGGAGAAATAGCTCTTGAGACCAACACTGGCTGTCCCTTGATTCTTAAGAATGTGAGACATGTTCCAGACATGCGTCTCAACTTGATATCCACTGGCCTGATGGATGATGAAGGCTACACCAATGTTTTTGGTGGAGGCAAATGGAAACTCAGCAAAAACTCCCTAGTGCTTGCTAGAGGGAAGAAGGAGAACACACTCTATACGACATATGCTAAGATCAACAATCAGCATGTTAATGCAACAATCGACCAATCAGGATCAACGATTGGGTTATGGCACAAGCGACTGGGTCATATGAGTGAGAAGGGATTGCAAATTCTAGCAAAAAGAGAGGTATTGACCGGGCTGAAATCGAAAGGTACACCTCTTGAACCTTGCACTGATTGTTTGGCCGGAAAACAACATAGAGTTTCATTTCATTATAAGACTGCAACTAGAAAACCCAATGTACTGGATGTTGTTTACTCTGATGTTTGTGGGCCTATGACTACTAACACTCTTGGTGGTGCAAGATACTTTGTCACCTTTATTGATGATCATTCCAGGAAGGTATGGGCATATGCAATCAAATCCAAAGATCAAGTCTTTGATGTGTTCAAGCAGTTTCATGCCAGTGTTGAACGTGAGACTAGTACGACTCTGAAGTGCATCCGTACTGACAATGGTGGAGAGTACATAGGAGACTTCAGAATCTATTGCAAGAATAATGGGATCAGACATGAAAGATCGGTTCCAAAGACCCCTCAGCACAACGGATTGGCGGAGAGGATGAACAGAACGATCGTTGAGCGGATCAGAACCATGTTATCTCACTCCAAGCTGCCAAAGGGTTTCTGGGGTGAAGCATTAATGACAGCAGTTCACTTAATCAACTTGTCTCCATCAGCTCCACTCGATGGTGATGTACCGAACAAGTTCTGGACAGGAAAAAATGTGTCCTACCAATACTTGAAGGTGTTTGGTTGTAGAGCATTTGTGCACATTCCTAAAGACGAGAGGTCCAAGCTTGATGTCAAATCAAAAGAATGCATTTTTCTTGGCTATGTAGATGAAGAGTTCGGCTACAGACTCTGGGATCCTGTCAATAAGAAGATTGTCAGAAGCAGGGATGTGGTCTTCTTTGAAGATCAAACTATTGAAGATTGTCAGAAGGGAGAAAATGTTGATAGCTCCAGGGAATTTCCTGTCAACCTAAATCCAGTGTCTCGACCCCGGGAACAAAGGGGAGATCCGGTCGAGAACAATGAAGCTGAAATCCATGATCATGTCGAGGACAATCATGATGATGATATTGTACATGAAAATGTTCAAGAAGAGCAAGCTCCTGAAGGACCTCAACTGAGAAGATCAAACAGACAACTGAAGCCTAACAGCCTCTACAGTCCACAACAGTATGTATTGCAAACAGATGCAGGAGAACCTGAAAACTATCAAGAAGCCGTGACACACGAGAAAAAAGGGGAGTGGCTGGAAGCCATACAAGATGAGATTAAGTCCTTGCATGAGAATCACACTTATGATTTGGTAAAATTACCAAAAGGAAGAAGGGCACTCAAGAACAAATGGGTACATAAGCTGAAGACAGAAGAAAACAAATCACAACCAAGATACAAGGCGAGGCTAGTTGTGAAAGGTTTTAGTCAGAAGCAAGAAATTGATTATGAAGAGATTTTCTCACTAGTGGTGAAGATGACATCTATCAGAGTAGTGCTCAGCTGCTTGGCTGCAAGTCTAAATCTAGAAGTGGAACAACTAGATGTGAAGACTGCATTCCTTCACGGAGAGATTGAAGAAGAAATCTACATGGAGCAGCCAGAGGGTTTCAAAGTCAAAGGAAAAGAAGATCTAGTCTGTCGACTAAAGAAGAGCCTGTATGGACTGAAACAGGCACCACGCCAATGGTATAAGAAGTTTGATCTCTTCATGGCCAAGCAAGGATACCTGAGGACCACTTCTGATCATTGTGTGTTTGTCAAAAGGTACTCCGATGGTGAACTGATTATACTCCTTCTATATGTTGATGATATGTTGATCGTAGGTCGTGACAATGACAAGATCAACAAGTTAAAGAAAGAGCTCAGCAAGTCCTTTGCAATGAAGGACTTAGGTCCAGCAAAGCAAATTCTCGGTATGCATATCTCCCGTGATCGAAGGAATGGAAAGCTGTGGTTATCACAAGAGCGCTATATTGAGAAGGTGTTGAAGAAGTTCAACATGGACAAGGCAAAGCCTGTAGCAACTCCACTTGCTAATCAATTTTTGCTCAACTCAAGACAGTGTCCTACAAGCAACAAAGAAAAAGAAGAGATGGCATCAGTGCCATATGCCTCAGCAGTTGGCAGTCTTATGCATATGATGGTGTGCACCAGACCTGACATAGCACATGCAGTTGGTGTTGTCAGCAGATTCTTATCCAATCCGGGAAAAGAGCATTGGAAAGCGGTGAAGTGGATTTTGAGATACCTCAGAGGTACTTCCAAAATGAGATTGTGCTTTGGAAATGGCAAGCCTGTGTTGATTGGGTACACAGATGCAGATATGGCTGGAGATTTTGACTCCAGAAAATCTACTTCAGGATATTTGGTTACTCTTTCAGGGGGAGCTGTGTCTTGGCAGTCAAAGTTACAGAAGTGTGTTGCTATGTCGACTACAGAAGCAGAATATATCGCAGCGACAGAAGCATGCAAGGAACTACTGTGGATGAAAAGATTCCTACAAGAGTTGGGTCAAGAACAACGAGAATATATTCTTTATTGTGATAGCCAGAGTGCTATCCATTTGAGCAAGAATTTGAGTTTTCACTCAAGGACAAAGCATATTGACGTGAGATATCATTGGATTCGTAACGTGGTGGAATCCAAGCAACTTCAGATTGAGAAGATCGATACCAATGACAACGGCTCAGACATGATGACTAAATCTTTACCTAAAGACAAGCACATCTTTTGCAGAAGTGCAGCTGGTATGACGGAGCCTTCCACTTAAGTCGGGAAGGGGGAAATTGTTGGGTGGTCCCTCCTTAATTGGAGAGAGGATTTGGAGTTCCCAAGGTTCATTCACCTTGGAGAAAGTCTAAAGACTTTTGGAGTTCCCAAGGTTCATTCACCTTGGAGAAAGTCTAAAGACTTAATTGCTAATTGCTACACTCAACTATCACACTTTTTCAAGTTGATACCCTAAACTTTTTTTGTAACAACTTGATACCCGGATATTATTTTGGACAAAAATGCCCCTACCCCTAACCCCCCTCCCCCGTGCTAGCTTCGCCCCCCCCCCCCCTCTGCTAGCTCCGGCCGCAGCTCCCCCCCCCTCTGGGAAGGGGGGTGCAGAGCGGGAGGCGGGGGCAGGAGGTGGCCCGGAAGCGAAGAGGGGGGGGGGGAGGTCGGCCGGAAGCGAGGAGGGGGGGGGGGGGTCGGCCGGAGCTAGCAGGGGGGTGGCCGGAGTGGGGGAGGGGGTGGAGGGAGGGAAGGGATAAGGGCATTTTGGGGTTTTTTAAAATGTTAGGTATTAAGTTGAAAAAAAAAAAGTTGATGTATCAATCTTTTACGAAAAAAAGTTTAGGGTATCAACTTGAAAAATTGTGATAGTTGAGGGTAGCAATTAGCAATTAAGCCAAGACTTTTGGAGTTCCCAAGGTTCATTCATCTTGCATGAATGAATCTTGGAGGAGAATGTTCATTCCCTTATGGCTATATAAGAAGATGGTTTGGGAGATGTTTGGGTTAATCCTCCCTTGTGATCTTGGTGCTAGAAGTGGTGGTGCTCCTTGCTTGCGGTGTTCTTCTAGGCGGTGCTTGCTTCTACCTCGGGTGCTTCTTCACCAAAGTGTCTTCCATACTTGTGTATGAGAGAGATCCTCTTGAGTGTATCCAAGAGAGAGTTTGTAACTCTGTAATCCCACTAGAAAAGAACTATTGTTGTCCGAGGACGTAGGCACATAGCCGAACCTCGTTAATTCTTTTGTCTTTTGTATGTTTGTTTTTTTTCTTTTTTTTTCTCTAGCCTCCGTGTTAAGCGGATAAGCTAAACTTCAACTCATTGTAGCTCCCACTTTAAGTGGGTAAGCTATCTCCATCCCAATTAGCGGTATCAGTGCATACCCAACAACGCTTACATTACCAAAAATGCTATTTGGCTCCCAAAATATTTGGGTGATGTAATCTTTTATTATGTGACATATAACATGGTTGCTGACTTGACAAAATTTAACATTAATATTAAAATTAAAATTAAATTAATATTAAATTAACATTAAATTAACATGATAATTAACATTAACATTAAAATTAAAATTAAAATTAATCTTAACATTAAAATTAACAAATTAAAGTTAATATTAACATTAACATTAACATTAAAAAAAATTGGATAATTAATTTTTGGGTTAAAATTTGTCATGTCAGTTGCTATATCAGATGTCACATAATAGGAGATGGCATCAACCAAATATTTTGGGAGCCAAATAGCATAATTGTTATATTACAATGTACCAAACGAGGCCTAAGTATTTGTTTCTTTGGTGATTTTGAATTATGAAACGACTCAGGAAGATCAGCAGAAACAACAAAATAAGCAATCCCAAACCCACCTTAGTAAACATGGAGCGATCAACATAACTTCACTTAAAGCCAACTCCAGTCATAACTTGGTTGAATTTCTCAAACCAGGCACGAAAACTCTACTTGAGACAATACAAAAAAAAAAAAAAAAAAAAAAAAAAAAAAAAGACTCTACTTGAGACAATACATTGCCTTCTACAATTTGCACATAAGATTCGTTCCTTGGGCAAAATCTAGGTCGATTCTCCCTAAGGTTGGAGCTCGGCATGGGGTGCTCTGATACCATGTAATTTGAAACATTCACACACACTGATACCATCAAAAGCGGAACCAGAAACTCGAACTAGGGTGGGCTGGAGTGTTTTAGGGTGGGCTAGATATAGACTGACTCATATAAAAAAAACTCAAAAAAAATATACATGAAAAAAAAAATTGGGGTGGGCTGGAGTCCACCCCAGCCCTCTACTTAGGTACGCCCTTGGATACCATGTAATTTAAAATATCCACACACACACACACACACACACACAGACTAACAAAAAAAAATCAAAGTAGATAGATATGATGAGGCAGAAGTATAAACGGTAAGCCATGAATATAGTCAGAATACATGCAGAAAATTTTGAGGAAAAGTGAATCATTAGGATGGGTGGGGAACCACTCTCCCCGTCCCTCCCCCACCCCCCCACCCCCACCCCCACTGCTTACACACACACACATTTTCCTTTCCTTTGACCACCATTTTCCTTTCCGCTCTTTTCCTTTGGCATCCAAACACAGAAAATGAATAACTTTCCTTTCGGCCATGATTCCGAGAACCAGACATGGCCTAACTTTGTGCTAAATCCTTGCAAATCAGTTCAATACTCCAAATATTAATCTTACTAGTTATAGTTATATATTAGCTACTTGCATGTGCACTCCTATGATATTGGTTTTGTGCTTTGGCATATGATTTAACAAAGCAAAATCCGTCCAGTTCTGGCATAGTCCAGGTGAATTCAGAACTCAATAAAAAAGATTACAGGGAAAATGTATCTCAGGATCAGCTTGTTGCTGGATTGAGAAAAACACAGCACTATCAGACATGCCAAGTTAGATATTTTCAGATTCTAGATATAGTCAAGATGGGAGCAGATATGTCACCATTCTGTCACACGTTCTCAACATGTGACAACTCCTATTTTTGTATCCATAATTATAGACAATGACGATAGGTGTCACATGCTGAGAGCGAGTGATAGAATTGATACATAATAATAGAGACATCAGATCCGCGCCCAGTAATGATAACTTTATCCTGAAAAGGCATTGAGTTTATTCCATTGCAACCAACCCTATGTGTCATGTCATTCAAACACCTCGGTATGGCCGTGGCTATGGTATTTATTGCAATTTTTATTTGATTGAGAAAATGTACATTCTGCCAGCAACATTGATCTGTATTCCCACCATATATTGTTCTTGTGCATGCCCCTCAACTTTCAAGTTTCAACTGCATAACTTGTGCTATGCATTCATACAAGTTATTTTTGATGTTGGGAAAAATTCGATCTCTCACTTGTCTAATACTTTTGACAGTCAACTATGATATGAGCCAAAATACTAATCAAAGTTATTGATTAGAAAATAAGGTCTTAACAACAATCTTGTCAGTCTTTCATTAATTACAACCTTGAAGAAATTAGTCAATAGGCTTCTGAATACAAGTTACAGTTCCATACATGTAAATTTTGTACATATGAAGTTTGTCGAACAGTAAGGTATCATTTTGGTACACTAATATAATCGTAATTGCAATGTAATCAAATACTTATTTATTTATTTTTTCATTTGATTACATTGCGATTACGATTATATTACAATGAACCAAACAGGGTCTAAGTTTCTTAGCCTTTTCCTTCTACTTAATCTGCTTAATATTTGCTACAGAGCATTTGTTTCCATTCATAAATAAAAGAATAACTATCATAAATCATCAAAATATTTTTTTCTCTGATTGAATTGGGAAAGAGTTAGTAAGCAGTTTCAGAAAGTTTTATCACCTAGCCAGCTTTAATTTTGGACTTTCATGTGAGATTATACCTAGGTACTTCCATCTGTGTGCAAGCAGTAAGAGAAAACCTCTTCTAACCCACAAACTTTCACTAGTTAGAGTATCATTAGTAAGGCCCATCCCATTTTCTAGATTCTAGATTTAGAATGTAGGAGCTCATTTTGTAGAATAATAAGTTTCATCCCTAGTCCCAATTTCTACAATTTCGGTCCCAACCCATCCATGGGTGCTAAGGGTTGGGCCTCCCAATTTCTAGATTCTAGATTGTAAGAACTCGTTTTGTAGAATAGTAAGTTCCAATTTGGAGCCCAACTTTCTAGATTCTAAACTTTATATTATTTTTTTCCTACATTAAATTTTGACCACACAATTTTTGGAACCGGAGCTCACTTTATCATTTCTTACTATTCTCATACAAACCCAACCCATTCTACATTTACCTTTTTTTTTGAAATTTTGGGCTCCAAATTGCATTGGAGAGTCCCAACTACTAATGATGCTCTTACTGTTGAGATTGTATCTCGTTTCCGGTTGAGTCCTCAAAAGTGGATGACAATGAAGTTGGTAATTCAGTTCCACCTAGGATAGGAGTATAGCTGTCAAGACGGGCCGGCGGGGCGGGCCGGCCCGTAATCCACCATAACCCACCATTTGGCGGGGCGGGACGGGCCGACCCACCATTTTGGCGGGCTGAAAAAATTTCAACGCAGCCCAACCCACCGGCGGGCCGCGGGCTAGGCGGGCCGGCCCGCTTAATTTTTAAAAATTTTTAAATTATTGTTTAGTTTCTTAAAAGGAAAAAAAATCATATATATATAATATTTTCTACTCACTCTCATATGCATCAAATTACAAGTAAAATACAAGAAACATTATAATAGTAGATATTTCTTTAAAACACCTTCATTCAAGTAAATAAATGACCAAATTTAATATTTTATACGTCATTACTTGCATTAAATGAGAAATTTTATCATTTATAATACATATCTCATATTTGTGCTAAATAAAAAAATTAAAAAATTTATAAAAAAAATAGATGGCGGGCCAACCCACTTGGTCCGCGGGCTAGCCCACCGCGGGACGGGCTACTAGAGGGCCAACCCACCTAGGCCCGCCTGTTTGGCGGGCTCCTAAATGCTCGGCCCAACCCACCTTTTTGGTGGGCGGGGCGGGACGGGCCGGCCCAACGGGCTTAGCCCATTTTGACAGGCTGTAGGTAATTGGAATTGTTTCGTACCTTCATGAGAATTTCTTTTAGGAAAACTCTAAATGGACCGCGGGAGGGGAATCACGGCTGTGTCCGTGCCGACATGTCCCCCTCCCATTCGCCCCCGTGCTATCTTAGGTCCCACTTCCGAAAATCCAAAAACACCCCCCCCCCCCCCCCTCCCCCCCCCCCCCTCTTCCAATAACAGCCCGACACAGACCGCGGTTTGTATTTGTTATCAAGATGAGTTGCAAACACTTTCAACATTATTGCATTATTATGCACTTGGGTGATCTGCTGCTTGGATTTTTCAAAACTTCTGTCCCGTTGTAATCTTGTATTGTGGACAATTGTTCCATCCCTTCTAATTGTGGGAGGAGTTGTATATTCTTATATTATTCATCGTATCGAAATTCAATCAGTTTTAGTTTTTGGGTTAAGTTAACATGCATCCTAATACATTGATAAATGTGTATTTTATATGGATACTCCCACCAGCACATTTATTAATACATTTTTACTTAAAATGTGTATTGATAAATATAAAAAGTGTGTTGATAAATGTGCTGGTGGAAGTACTCATATAGAATGTACATTTATCATTAGCATGTCTTAGGGCACATGTGTTAACATAACCATTAGTTTTTTTAGCTGCTTTATGACTAATTGAATCTCCTTGTAAGGCCTCGTTTGGTTCGCGGAATCATCGGGTTGGAAAAGAAAAGTTATTACTTTCCTATGTTTGGGTGCCAAAAGAATTGAGAAGGAAAGAAAAGTGATTTCTAATGGAAGAAAAATTAGAAGAAAAAGTGATTCCATCCATCCAAGTAAGGAATCACTTTCCCACATTGAAGTATTCACTTTCCTTTCCAAATTTTTTGGCATTTTCAAACATCAGAAAGGAAAATCAATGAGAATTATAATATTTCAAAGGAAAGAAAATGCCAAGGCATTGATTTTCTTTCCCTTCCATTCCGCGAACCAAACGAGGCCTAACGGTCGAGATTGGTGATTAATCTACTTGATGAAGGATGATGCGGAATATACATTCCTTGTAAGCATATCAACACAAACACTCAAAAGGAACTCAATATAAGAACTCTCAATATGGTTATGGCAAGTGAATTTATTTTTTCTACTTAGTTCATTGACTTTTTTCTGTTTAGGCTCTTAAAAAAAATCAAAAGATGAGATGCATTTAATCCAAGAATTTTTTATTGACAAATTTTAAAAATTAGTATATCGAGAGTTACTCTAGGATTTTTGTAAATAAAATACAGAAGGTATTTAAGTGAGAGTCAGTCTAAAATTGGCTTTCTTGCTGGTACTATTTTGAGAAGAGGTAGAAGATTCAGACTGGGTGACGGAAGATCAGCGGATCGAGTCACGAGGACTTATTATTCCTTCCATTTATATGGTAGGAGTTGGGGACAGTGGATCCAATAGACATGCAATACAGCGTGCACAAAGCTCCGTACGTATTGCAGAGCATCTAAAAAAAAAGAACCTAAATGCAAGAATTTAATATCTTGGATAATGGGAAAAGATGATCAAGGCCATAACTTACACTGTGCTATATCGTGTGAACAAGACCCTTTCGATATGAGTAGCATTCCTAGAAAGGGGTCTCCCTCCCCCACCTCCAACTCTCCAAGCCTATAAAAATATCAGAAACCTAGGAGAGAAAAAAAAAATGAAGATGGTCCCATGACCATCTTAATGAAGAGAATGGTCCATTTGGTGATTTATAATGTCCATAGCATTGAAGGGAGTCTTGTTAATTATGAGAAAGGTTTAGCTAAATAAGAACAACTGCGACAATGTGA
Organism: Iris pallida; assembly: GCA_029216955.1. Classification (NCBI taxonomy): domain Eukaryota; kingdom Viridiplantae; phylum Streptophyta; class Magnoliopsida; order Asparagales; family Iridaceae; genus Iris; species Iris pallida. The sequence continues at coordinate 1,428,202 of JANAVB010012196.1, forward strand.
ACTGTAGTGTGCCATACTCCCATAGTTGGAGTCACATCTCACTTATTGTTCTGTATCTATGTTATTGAGGAGTTGAGCTATCTATGTTAAAGTACCTTGTTATTAACAACTGATGTTGATTACTTTGGCCATGCTATTCCTTTGCTTTGAGAAATAAATAAGTTCTGGAAATTACAATGACAGACACAACATGTCCTTTTAAAGAGCCTTTTTAAGTTTTGTGGGGGGTAAAAAACGCTATTTAAAAGGACGTTTTCAGCACATTATTAATTAATAATTAAGACGGACGGGAGAGTTAAGAGGAGGTTGATCGTGCTAATTAAGACTGCTATGAAAACGTCCTTTTAAATGACATTTTTGGCGCAAAACTTTAAAACATCCTTTAAAAGGACGTCTGCGGTTATAATTTTTAGAACTTCTTTGCTCTCAGAACAATTTTGGGTAACTATGATGCTTATATATATATATATGCAATTTTCTGTTGCAACTGTTAACTTCACACATGTGATCATGGTTGAAAAATGAAAGAGAAGTATTGCTGATCTTGTTGAATGCTTGATTCCTCTTCTATAGTTTGGTGAGATTGTTTTATCACACCATTCCAAAATTGATTTAAACCACCAAAAATCAACATCACAAAAAGACAGTGTCTCAAGCTCAACCACCCTTCTCCACTTCATCTTGAATCCCCCACACATTGGCCCCATAGACAAATATCATATTCTCTTGCCATCATCAAATGGAATCATAAATTCCCACCTCCCCACTCATTAATACTCATTAACTCCCTCCATCCTTGGTTCCTCAAAATCTCCCAGCCCACACCCCACCTCTTATCCTTTAATGAGCACTGCCACAATGAGCTCTCACTCTGTCACTCATTACTCCCTATGAAGTATGACCACCACCACCACTACGCGAGCAGATTTGCTGTTCTATATAATTCTGTCCAATTCTGTCCTCTTTTCTATTACATGTGGACCACCATCTACATATCTACTTTCATGATCCACATATAGTAGAGAGAGAGACAAAATTTGACATGATTAAATGGGACAGCAGATCTGCTCCCACTGAGTACACCTTTAGGTACCGTTTGGGAAGGGTGGAAAATGGGAGGAAGAAAAAAGTTGAGGGGAAAGTGAGAGGAAAATTTTAAATGATGGTGTTTGGAAAGGGGGAGAGAACATGGGGGAGGAAAATTTGAGAGAAAAAAGTATGTGGGTCCCACCAAAAAATTTTTCTCCCAAATGTGGGAGGAAAATGGAGAGAGATGAGAGGAATTTGAGTGAATTTACCCCACCACCCCTCAAAAAGTTAAAATTAAATCATCATTTGAGAATACCAAGAAAGAAATAGTAATTATACCTATATCCATAAACAAATAAAAAATTGTTTTTAAACTTTTCCTTTCCCTACTTTTTGTCCATCCAAACAAAGGAAGGGAAAATTAACTTTTCTCCATTTTCCTTCCCCTCCATTTTCCTTCCTCTCAAATTTTCCTCTCCCTCCCCCCAAATGTTCCCAAACACAGTGTTAGAAGCAAGGACTTCAATGGCCTTCTCTTGGACTTGGTGCATGGCTGGCAGTTCCTACTTATGGCAAGGCAACCCAGGCTCAACACTTGTCCTGGCCACCTTCATTTCCTCTTGGGCTTGCTATAAATAAACAAGCCCCCTCTCCTATACTTTCTCTTCTCAAGCTCTTCTCACTTTGGTCACTTATTGAAGGATGAGGCAGCAAGGAGGGGTTGGGATCAGTCCAGGGAATGTGCCAGTCTACTATGGGGGTGGGAGGCTGGACTCAGTGGAGAGGAAGGTCAAGGTGGCAGAGGTGGTGCTGAGGGCTGCCATACTGGGGCTGGGTGTCCTTGCTGCTGCTCTGGTGGGCACTGACAGGCAGGTCAGGGTCATCTTCTCCTTGGAGAAGGAGGCCAAGTTCACTGATATGAAGGCCTTGGTGTGAGTATATATTCCTTATATGATATTATATGTTATATGATATTATATGTCTAATTACTTGCTAGACGTCAGGTCGACAGTCGGTCATAAAAAAAAAAAACTAAATCGTTTGCAGAGATAATTTCTTGTGCTCCATGGCTGACACGAAGGCCTTGGTGTGAGTATTCCTTGTATGATATGTCTAACTATTAGCTAGACGTCATGTCGACAGCCGGTCATAAAAAATAAAAAACCAATCAAATCGTTTGCAGAGATTTCTTGTGCTCCATGTCTGACACGAAGGCTTTGGTGTGAGTATTCCTTATATGATATGTCTGACTATTAGCTGGACGTCAGGTCGACAGTCGGTCGTAGAAAAAAAAAAACTATCAAATAGTTTGCATAGATAATTTCTTGTGCTCCATGGCCGACATGAAGGCCTTGGTGTGAGTATTCCTTATTATATGACACGTGATGGTTATATGTCTAACTACTAGTTAGACGTCAGGTCGACAATCGGTCATAAAAAAAAACTATCAAATCGTTTGCAGAGATTTCTTATGTTCCATAGCGGATCGCATTCTCGTGGGATGATTTGATATGATTTGTGTCTCTATTTTATGTGTGTGATATTGGTTTTGGTTGTGATGTCTACAGGTTTGTGGTGATAGCTAATGCCATGGCAGCAGGCTACAGTGTGATCCAGTTGCTGCGCTGTGTGGTGGGCATGGTGAGGGGCAGTGTTCTCTTCAGCAAGGGCTTGGCCTGGGCCATCTTCTCCTGTGACCAGGTATGAAAGAGGAAAGTGTTTTTTGTTTCTGTTGGCATAAGCATGAATTCTTGTGTGGAGTCACATGGGTCTTGGAGAAGGTGCCAAACGGTTTGGTTGCAAACTTTGGTTGGTTCTGAGTTGAATAATTAGTGACCTAAACAAAACAAACAAATTAAATATTACATAATAACCTTCAATCCACCGAACTCCGCTGGCTCTTGATGTCGGTGAAGAGTTGTATAATCTCCTTGGTTAGACGGACGGTCTCGGAATCGAACCGCAGAAAAGTTGTGGGTGTATGTATGTGAAAATTAGAAACAGTAGGCCCAAATCACATGACAAAGTTCCGTGCATTACGTCGGACATAAAAAAAAAAAAAAATCAGTCCCACTTTACAGTTTTTGGTTAAAACAATATTTGTTTCCTTTGACTATGTGATTAGTCTTTAAAGATAGGAACCTTAGATTCTTAGTTCGACTACATAAACTCAAATAAGAACATGTAACATAGATGTGACACATAAATTTTACTAACACGAAAAGGTGTACTTATTTTTTCTTTAGCCCCTGGATGAGATGCATGTAATCCAGTGGCTTTTCATGGTCGAGTTTTAAAAATTAAGAACTCATGAGTTCCTCTAGAATTTTTGTTAGATTCTCCTCTGAGCTGAAAGATTTGGAGTGTTCTTGGCTTATTTTCATTTAATACCTCGCCTAAACGCTTTTGCAGGTTTCTATCTGTACTATTTTTTTATTAGCATTTTGCTACCTTGAACTTTTAGCTTTAGCCTTGGGGGTGATGGGAGGATTAGGAAGAAAGAACGGGAGGGGGAAACAAATTGTTCTATGACCATCAGATGTGAACGAAGGTTAGCTAATTGTGCAAATGCTCATTGGTAGAGATTGGTTAGTAAAAAATAGTACCAGGTAGCAATCTGCAAAAGCAATCTGCAAAAGCATGAAACAGCAAGGAATGCAAGATGGATCCAGTAATGGTAGAGCTGAAGGAATGTTATGTTTGAGGTAGTGTTATAAGTTTAGGGGTATGAATATCCAGAGAAACAGTTAGTACAAGGTCCATTAACAACTTATAAGTTTATGGGGGAAAGAATGTCAAGAAAATAATTGATACATGGTCCAACTTTGGGTTACTTTACCATCTCTCTTGTCATCAACATTTGATATAGAAAGAAAATGATATTCTTGTCATCAACAACAGCAAACAAGCTGCATGCACACAGCTCTGTTTAGAGACACACCAGTTGATGTGCCTTGACTAGTTTGCTATACTTGAACAACATGCTAATGCTAGCTATTGGAGTTTGGTACTAACTTAACAATGGTATTAATTAGTATTTCACTATTTTGTCATATGAGTTGGTGATCAATTGAAGGTTAAAGAAGGGCATATGTTGGTTGATGCGTAGTTAGACATCCATTAGTAGTAGACAAAGATTTTGATGGAAATCAATTTGCTAGCTAGACCCATGTGCTTATTATATATTTCATCGTAGTTCATAAGACCATCTCCAAGGAGTCTACCTAAGTGACCCCTTACTTAGATTTAGGTAAAGAATGCAAAAAAAGGGACTCCGAAGATCTACCTAAGCGACCTCCTAACTTTAGGGACTACCCAAGTGATCTCCGCTCCCTAAAAACATCTCAAGTATGTCCCATTGATATATACACAAAATAATAAAATTATTTATATATCACTAAATTATACAAATTGCAAATAAATATATTAATTGAATTAAGAACTAGTAGAAAATACTATATCAATGTAACATTTTTAAGAGAGTCACTTATGTTTGACCATTGCAGTTAATACTACCTAAATGACTCCTAAATCTTTGAAATGCCTTTAAAGTCTACCTAAATTAGGTAATCTCCAAGGTAGATGCTCTAAGCCTTCTTCTAGGAGGTTAAGGTCATTTCATATCATGGAAGGAAGCCATAGATATTGTCGGGTCTCTCTCTCTCTCTCTCTCTCCTCTCTCTCTCTCTCTCTCTCTATATATATATATATATATATATATATATATATATAGTGTGTGTGTGTGTGTGTGTGACAATATCATTCTCTTAGTACTCAATTTATTGCAGATCAGGGAGTGAATGCTCATGTCAGCTTATTTATAAGAGTTCTTGGCATCCATCACTATCTATGTATATATATCGTACTCTCTCTCTCTCTCTCTCTCTCTCTCTATATATATATATATATATATATATATTTATATATATATAGTGTGTGTGTGTGTGTGTGTGTGTGACAATATCATTCTCTTAGTACTCAATTTATTGCAGATCAGGGAGTGAATGCTCATGTCAGCTTATTTATAAGAGTTCTTGGCATCCATCACTATCTATGTATATATATCGTACTTTGAAGTTTGAACACGGAATTATTACGAGACAGGGACCTCCAGACACAAAGTCTTATTAGTGTTGCATCAATTACATGTGGGGGTTGTGTCGACATTAATAGTTTGATGCCTAATATATACTTCAACTTCACTATTCAGTGTGGCCCTCGCCCTATATAATGTGGACTCTTCATTTCCTACAAGTACTTCTTACATCGCGGTCCCTCTTGGGTCCACTGTCCCATTCCCACCATTTATGAAATGGAAGAATTAATACGTTTTCACCCAACTTTGACCGGGAGCAGATCTGTTGTCCCATTTAATTTTGTCCATTTTTGTACCCCTCCCTGTTACATGTGGACCATGTGTGTAGATATATGGATTATGGCCCGCATGTAATAGAAAGATGTACATAATTGGACAGAATTAAATCGGAACAACAGATCTGCTCCCACTTCGACTCAGACAGATGGGACGGATGCCTCCTAGCTCAGCCACTTGGGCTAGAGGCGATTGGCATTTCCTACAAGTACTTGGATTCTGAAATATATCCATCGCAAATGTTGTTTGCTATTTACAGATTTTCGAAGTATTTGGAGATAAATTGTTGCATACCATTCTGTGACAAGTGCAATATAGTACTGAACACAAACCCTTGTTTAAATCATGTTTATGAACTTTGGGATGAACATTCAAAGCAGGAGCAGATGTACTGTTCCATTTAATTTTGTCCATTTCTGTCTCCCTCCCTATATATTACATGTGGGACATGGGTGTAGATATATGGATGGTAGCCCACATGTAATAGGAAGGGGGACAGAAATAGATAGAATTAAATGGGACAGCAGATCTGGACTCTTAGACCATCACTTTCACTCAAATGGTACGCGATGCACATCTTACTCTTCAGGTCATGGCCTACGTGACACTGGCAGCGTTAGCGGCTGCAGCACAGGCAGCGGTGCTCGGAGAGTTTGGCCAGCCGGAGCTGCAGTGGATGAAGATATGCGATCTCTACGGGAGGTTCTGCAACCGGGTCGGGGAGGGGCTAGTGAGCGCATTCCTGGTGAGCCTTGGCATGGTCACCCTCTCCTTCCTCTCCGCCTTCAACCTTTTCCGCTTGTACGGAAATAACAAGGGAACTAAGAGCAGCGGGTCATGGTAGATACTACTACTCTACAAAACAAAGGGGTTTTTGTATATGTTCAAATGTAATAATTTGAAGACACTGCTTTTGTATGATGCTGACATTGAACTTTGAAAGTTTTCTTGTTTTTTTTCTTTTTCTTTTCAGATGTTATAGATGGTGTAGCAATGCTTGAGATGAATATAATCTCATGTTTTCTCAAGTTGCCCTTGATATCATCTCATGTCTCCCCCTTTGTTTGAAATAAACCCACAATTATAGTGAAATAACAAATCATACTTGCTCTCATGATAAATTAGACTAAAATCCTAGCATGAATGATCAATAATAAATTCATGTTAGACTAAATTACAGAATTCCAATGCATACCTTCTGCTTAACCCACCTTTTATCTCAACTATAACCCAAAAACGAATGGTATTCAAACCCTAAGTTACCTAACTAAAGAATCAGTTCTAATTTGTGCCAACTCAATGTAACTCATGAGTTTGGAGCTCATTCTGGTCTAGGTGTATGTATCACTTTACGCTTGAGAATAGTATATGTAGGTCTTCATTTTGGACGGTCAGTCAAATTAATTGTTAGGACAAAACACAAATCTTATTCTGGACAATATGGAGACCTAAATATAAATTTCTATATACGAAACCCTAAAACTTTATAAATAACTCAATTTTATACACTACAAGTTATATATATGGTGTCATATTATATAAATGGGTGTAATAATATATGCTTACCAAATTGTTGATTATTTATTTTTGATACTACCCTCTAAATTTTATGGAATTTTTGACTTTCATCCCACTTATTAATATGAATTTGTACTTACATCCAACTTTTTAATTTTATTAGACTTACATCCTACTTTTTGTCACAAAATATTTATTTACATTTATTTTGTGAAGAAAAATATTTTTCATGACAAAAAGTGAAATGTAAGTCTAATAAAATTAAAAAGTGGGATGTAATAAATCCATATTAATAAGTAGGATGAAAGTCAAAAAATCCCAAATTTTATATACCATGGGTCCTCATAATTTTATATAATATTACACCATATAATTATGGTTATATATGGTGTAATATTATGTAAATGGATGTAATATTATATAAATTTTATAAACTCTAGGTTACTTTATAAATGTAATCGGATCTATACATTTTTTCCTCACCTCTATATATGTCCCTCAATTCTCTTTCCACCACTTTAATTTATTAGGATTTAGTTTTCCCGATTCCAAAATCTAAAGGTTTGATTTTCTTTTTTCTCCTCCAATTTTTCATTATTTTTTGCTATTTTGTTTACATTATTATGATCATGATCTCCAATGTGGATGATTGGTATTATAGATTTTATATTGGGACTGTGGGTTTTGATAATGGTTATGGTGGTAGGAATTGAGAAATTAAGGAATTATTATGACTCATAGTGTTACTTTTGTTGTTTATGTTTGTAAATATGATAGATAAGATAAGAAATTAGGATGAAATTAGGACATATATTGAAATTATGTCAAAATCAACAAATTAGCCCCAAATCAAATTTTTAAACAATTAGAAAAATCACCCTCAAAGCAGGCTACAATTACACCCCCGTTAGTTAGGTTCCGCACCAAACATGTAAAATTCTTATCTATCATCTTATAAATATTGAGAGAATGTTATTATATGGTAATGTAATGACTACTAGAGAATACGAAATGATCATTGAATATTGTAAGATTTTCGAGTAGCACCCTTCTTACTTAACACGACCGCAATCGTCATGTGAATATAATATTTCTGGGTCACATTCTCTCGCATACTTGACACAACCTTGAGGTGAATTTGTTACATGTTGTTGATGTGAAATCTAACATTCCTAAAACAATTTTTATGTTATTGCATTAGGACTATACGTATTTTCAAGAATGTCGAATTTTCTCAAACAACACAATCAGCACGTTAGAACGAAATAAGTGACATTCGAAAATATAATGTTCCCACATGAGAAGAGCTAGAACTCTATCAAAATTTCAACGGTTGAGATTGATATTCAAAAATGAAAATCCAGGGACCATGATATGATTCACACAAATCAAATAAAATTCTTATCTAGTTCTTATCTATGATCTTATAAATATTGAGATAACGTTATTATATGAAAATGTAATGACTTCAAGAGAATAATAAAAGCGAAAATATTCATGAAATATTCTAAGATTTTTTAGTAGCACCCTTCTCACTTAACACAATTACAATCGTCCATGTGAATTTAAGATTTATGGGTCACAATCTCGCATACTTGACATAACTTTGATGTGAATTTATTACAAGTTGTTGATGTGGAATCTAACATTCCTCTAACAATTTTGATGTTTTTGCACTAGGACTATACATATTCTCAAGAAACAAGAATGTTGGATTCCCTCAAACAACACAATACCTCGTTAGAACAAAACAAATGACATACGAAAATACAATGTTCCCACGTGAGAAGAGCTAGAATTCTATGAAAATTTCAACGGTTGAGATTACTGCAAATAATCGAAACAACAACATTCAAAACTAAAAATCCAGGGACCATGAGATATGATTCACATCAAACATGCAAAATTCTTATCTATGATGTTATATATATTAAGAGAATGTTACTATATAAAAAATGTAATGACTTCTAGAGAATAATAAAAACAAATATGTTCATGAAATATTCTCAACTTTTTTTAGTAACACCCTTCTTACTTAACACAACCACAATCATCATGTGAATCTAAGATTTATGGGTCGCAATCTTGCATACCTGACATAACCTTGAGGTGAATTTGTTACAAATTGTTGATGTGGAATCTAACATTCTATAACAATTTGGTGTTTTTGCACTAGGACTACATATTTTCAAGAATGCAGGATTTCCTCAAATAATACAATTAGCACGTTAGAACAAAATAAGTGATATATGAAAATACAATGTTCCCACGTTAGAACGAGAGCTAGAACTCTATCAAAATTTTAACAGTTGAGATTGCTGCAAAGAATCAAAGCCACAACATTCAAAAATGAAAATACATGGACTATGAGATATGATTCACACCAAACATGTAAAATTCTTATCTAGTTCTTATCTCTGATCTTAGAAATATTGAGAGAATGTTATTATATGAAAATGCAACAACGACTTATAGAGAATAATAAAAACGAAAATGATCATGGAATTTTCTAAGATTTTTTTAGTAGCATCATTCTTACTGAACACAACCACAATCGTCATGTGAATCTAAGATTTATGTGTCACAATCTTGCATACCAAACACAACCTTGTGGTAAATTTGTCACAGGTTGATATGGAATCTAACATTCCTATAACAGTTTTAATGTTATTGTACTAGGACTATACATATTTTCAAGAATATCAGGTTCCCTCAAACAACACAATTAGCACGTTTAAACGAAATAAGTGATATACTAAAATACAATGTTCCCACATGCTAGAACTATATCAAAATTTTAATGTTTGAGATTACTGCAAAGAATCAAAACAACAACATTCAAAAATAAAAATCCAGGAACCATGAGATATGATTCACACCAAACATGTAAAAATCTTATCTATTATGTTATAGATATTGAGAGAATGTTATTATATTAAAATATAATGACTTCTAGAGAATAATAAAAATAAAAATCTTCATAAAATATTCTAAGATTTTTTAGTAGCACCTTTTTTACTTAACACAACCACAAAGAGGTGAATTTGTTACAGGTTGTTGATATAGAATCTAACATTCCTATAATAATTTTGGTACTTTTGCACTGGGACTATACGTATTTTAAAGAATGTTGGATTTCCTCAAATAACACAATTAGCACGTGAGAAGACCTAGACCCCTATCGAAATTTCAACGGTTGAGATTTGCTGCAGAGGATGGAAACAACAACATCCAAAATTGGACCGAACTCAACTGGATTTTGTGCCAAGGAGGAGAGGTATAACCTCCTTGGCTAGGCGGACGGTCTCGGGGTCGAACCACTGAGGAGACGGGTGTCTGTGTGTGTAAAAATTACGGACAGTGGGCCCAAATGGCATGCAACGCAGTGTGCATATCGAAAAAAAATTCAAAATTGGAAATCCATGCACCATAAAGAAAGGGAAAATTTATGAAATGCCCAAAAATTTAAAAAGTTTTATAAAAAACCCACCGCAAAAGAAACTTTCATCGCATGCCCAGCATTATCTAAAAAATATATAAAATGGGACGACATGACCTTTTTGCCCTTCTAATTTATTAAGAATATCTACAAACCCAGCAACTCTTCAAAAAAATGTTTCGATCGCTCCCTCCTCTTCCATACTCTGTTCGCTTTCGATGTTAGGTCATCTCCTCCAAAAATCTTAGAAAAATCCTACAAGAAATCGCCAGCGAATCTCCATTCGCAAGTTTCACACAATGTCGCAATCATCATCAATCGATGTAGACCGAGTTAGAAAAGACGGAGAAGAAGTAGATGTTGAAAAACAAAAAAAAGAAAGGATGAGTGTTAAGAGACTTGCTCGTAAACGAAAAGCTACAAAAGAAAAAGAAGTACAAGAAGAAGTAGAAGAACAAGAACAAGAAGAACAACAAGAACAAGAAGAAGCAGGGGAAGAAGAAGAAGAAGATCAAGAAGAAGGGAAAAAAGAGGTAAAACTTTGAGTCCTGTTCATTCTCCGTTTATATTGACACGAAAAATGAGAATGATCATTCTCCGTGTAGATTAACACTGATAATAGGATTCTCCGTGTATTTTGACACGGAGAATGTCATTCTCCGTGTTAATACACACGGAGAATGTCATTTTTCGTGTATTTTGACCTAGAAATGGCCATTCTCTGCTATTCAACCACGGAGAATGTCATTCTCCGTATCAAAATACACGGAGAATGTCATTTTTCGTGTATTTTTACACGGAGAATGACATTTTTTGTGTATTGAAAACACGTGTAGGCAACTCTAAAGGGGGGTGAATAGAGTTTGTGTCAATAATCACGAAATAAAAATTAACTCTATATCACCTCCACAAAAACAACTATCAAGATAGTAAATAAATCAGAAATAAATGCGGAAGGAATAAAGATCAGAAGAGCATTCGCAGACACAGCAGTTTTAACCTGGTTTCCCTCGTGGAGGACTAGTCCAGGCCTGAGAACTCTAGCTCAGGATTCAAATCCACTATTTGTGAAATAGTAGTTTACAACCCGTGCCTTTTCTTCAGAAGAGCACGTCAACTTCTTACAGAGGATCGCAGTGGCGATTTGCTTGGATTTTTCCAAGCGACTTGGAATTGTCCAAGTGACTTTTCTTTTCAACTCTTGCACAAAAACTTCTAGCTGAATCGTACTTGAGCACCTTGGGGCTTAGGAAGTTTTGTGGCTAGTAGATTGGAAGAGTAAGGCTCTTGACTATATAGGCTATGTAAGAGAAGAAGAAAAGAAGAGTGGATGGTTTCAAATGAGAGAAACCAAGGCCTATTTATAGGGTTCGGGACAAGCAGAATTCGGCCAGAATTCGGTATGGATAATTCAAATTTTTGGCCGTTGGACAGCTGGTAGCAAGCAGGCCCTAAAAATCAGGGTGCTGGAAATCAGGGGACAGAGTTCGGCCCGAACTCTGTGTGGAGGCAGAGTTCGGCCCGAACTCTGTCTCCAGCAGACAGAATTGGTTCATTGGGCTTTTGGGCTTTGTGGAGCTTGGGCTTGGTTCAGGAATTGGTCTGTTGTATGGTAGAGCTTTGGAGAGATATGCTAGGGGTTGAGATGATTCAGTGCGACTCAACGTACACATTCTACTAGACTCAATAAATTGAAGATTACAGACTTAGAACAAGTAGGAAAACCAAGAGCCCTTTGATGATGCCTTTCTTCTGATATTTGAGCAGCCCTGAAGGCGTCTTTTTCCCTGACAGCAGTCGTCCGAAGATAAACAGATCTGGAAATCTGAATACCTTTCGGGGGCTTCGCCCCCGAACCCCCGACGGGGGGCGCTGCCCCCTCGACCCCTGTCCGCTGACCGGGCAGCGGAACCCCCGATGCGAGGCCCCGGATAGGTCGTTAGACGGTTCGGAGAAATCCCTTTATATGACGCCGTCTTTGGTCCAACATTAATTCTTCATTGCCTATGTCCTGTTTGATCATGTTAGATCATGCTTACTGCATGTCTACAAATACATGTTAGGCCAGCAAAATATGTTACAGTACGATACAAGCATAGCAATACAATATAGGACAATTAGGATATTGCTAAGTTTAAGTAACAACATGATAGCATGTTAGGCCAACAAAATATGTTGCAGTACGATACAAGCATAGCAGTATAATATAGGACAATTAGGACAATGCTAAGTTTAAGTAGCAACATGATAGTGAGTATATGAATATTAGTGACATCATTATGTTAAACTTAACTGATTAGCCATATTCAAAAACACAATGTAATCATTGGGCCAACATATTTTGACCTAGAATACACAGAAAATGTTATTCTCCGGGTAAAAATACACGGAGAATGACATTCTCCGGGTAAAAATACACGGAGAATGACATTCTCCGTGTATTTTAACCTAGAAATGGCCATTCTCCGTGTATCTAACACGGAGAATGATCATTATCCGTGTTAATATACACGGAGAATGATCATTGTATTTTGACCTAGAAATGACCATTCTCTGTGTATTTTGACACGAAGAATGATCATTCTCCGTGTTAAAATACACGGAGAATGACATTTTCTGTGTATTTTGACCTAGAAATGACCATTCTCCGTGTTAAAATATACGGCGAATGACATTCTCCGTGTATTTTGACCTAGAAATGGCCATTCTCCGTGTATCATACACGGAGAATGATCATTCTTCGTGTCAAAGTAAACGGAGAATGATCATTCTCCGTGTTAAAATACACGGAGAATGACATTTTCTGTGTATTTTGACCTTACATACGGAGAATGTCATTTTTCGTGTATTTTGACCTAGAAATGGCCATTCTTCGTGATTCTAACATGGAGAATGATCATTCTCTGTAGCTCCCCTTCCCGAATTTTTTTTTGAAATATTTATTTGATTTAAATGGGGATTTTTAGGTTTTGTAAATAATTATTTAGTTAATTATTACGATAGATGATTTAAGACTTTGTGGAGTGATGGACCAACAAACAACTAGGAATCGTGGTACGGATAGTGCAGAGGTATGCCTTGACTAGTGTATTAGTCATGCCAAGGAAGATCTAGCCATAAGTGTATCCTAACTAGGAAAACCAAGCCAAGTTGCGACTTAACCCCTAAAGTCATTTTTTTAAATTATTTATTAATTATTATTGGTTATCGACTTGTAAGAGATCAGGATGTACCAATTTAGTTCGGGGTGGACCTGAACCAAATCCAAGCCTATGTAGTCGAGTAGTGAGTCCAAAGACATTCATATAGATATAAATAGTGACTATGATATTGATATGTCATATATGCCAGTATTGATATATTGATATAGGTAAAATATATATTTATATTGATATGTTATATATATTATTATTGATATATTGATATAGGTAATATTTATATACAGGAATATTGATATGTTATATATATTATTATTGATATATTGATATGGGTAATATATATATATTTATATGGATATAGGTAATATTTATATACAGGAATATTGATATGTTATATATATTATTATTGATATATTGATATGGGTAATATATATATTTATATGGATATAGGTAATATTTATATATAGGAATATTGATATGTCATATATTATTATTGATATATTGATATATGTCAAATATATATTATGTATAGATGTATACGTGTATACATATCTATATATGTTTTAATTAGAAGTAATAGAAAGAAAAAGAAATAGAAACAGCAGCAGTGAGGGAGGCCCAGCCACATAGCAGCTCACAACCCAAGCAGGGTCGGCCCAGCCCAGTGGGCCAGCACCTACACAGGCCCACCCCCAACTTCTTATATAGCAGAGGCTATTTGAAATCGAGCAAACCCGAACTACATCAAGCACCCCCACAGCAGGCCCATTCCTGCAAACAGCCCGCTCACCAGCCCAAGCTCCTAACCGAGCTTACAACTCCAGCAATCGGATTTCCATGTGTGATACATATAAGTAACTGTGAGAGAGATGTCGAGAGGGTGAAACACAAACCCTAGCCGACAGCAGCGCCACCCTACGCGCCCCTGGGGGCCTCAACCGCGTGTACCACCGTCGGCCAGGCGCGGGAACCTGACCACGTGCGCACGTCACGCACGGCAGCAGCAGAATCTGTTTGTAAGGTATTGATTTCATTGTTATAATTCTTCGCATATACTCGTCGATTTTCGATCGCGTAAAATTGTATGGATAGCCAACATAACCAACTCCTAGTCCCTTTAACTCGATTGATTTTAGTCGCTCTAGGTTTCCTGGAAAATTGACTCAAAGTCGAGTGAAAATCCTGTCAAAACAGGACATATATGACAGTCCCAACATCGGATTTGGAAGGCAAATATATGCCGATTCCTCGACAGTTTTGTAACGCCCCAGTCCCAAAATAAGTAGGCCTAGGATACGTGTACATGCCAGCTAGGCATCGAGAGGACTCCAGCCTAGCTCGAATACGTATAAGCTGTATGGTTATTCTAGATTAACTATATCTCAATCCACATATTAATGATAAATATGACGAATCAAGTGCAGTAAGGCTGATCAGGCCATGATACACTGATTCTAGAATAGATAAATATGTTAGAGTGGATCCCCAATAACACATTTATCATGAACAAGCTAGATAAAAATAGAAGCTTGTACAAGACTAGGCTATAATGTAGCAAGAATCAAATATAGGACAAAATTGAAATACGGAAGATATGATAATAACACACTATGTATACCTGAAGTCTCGGTGTAGCAAACATCATCCATCAGTGTACCGTGCCATCAACTAATACCTGAAGAGATCACCAGGTCCTCAGAAGACTAGCAAGACACATAATATACATGCCTACCGTAACAGTTTTAACATGCAAGGAAGGATAGAAAATAGTACAAGAAATAAAGACTATAGAGTAGTACAAGAATAAAATATAAGAAAATGGCATGCCGTCAAGAATCGTGCTGATAAACATGACTAAGAATAAATCGGAGTAAACCGCAGCTCAATGGGGACTCACGGTCCTATAGATCACAGCTCAGTGGGGGCTCACAACCTATAGTAAGTCTCTATCGTAGCTCAGTGGGGGCTCACAACAGAGAGTAGTCAAGTATAGTCATCGTCTATCACAAGGTCCTCGCCTAGAACTACGAGTCAAGTCAAGTCAAGATGTCAACAAGTCAAGTCCATCTCAATTATGTCAAAGGGACACGACAGAGGCCAAGCAATACTATCACTAGACATGAACATGATAGAAAAATATGGCTAGTAACAAGAGAAAAGAAAGAGTAATAATCTACGTGCACATAAAACTAGAAAGTATTCATGATATGAAACGAAAGAGGAATATGTACAAAGTGAGACACAAAAGAATAGCAGTATAGAATAGCATGTAAGTACTGTAAAGTTTGGCAAGGTGTACTTGCCTGGTGGTAGCAAAAGTCCTGCAATTAAAGAGCCACAAAACCTGAACTGTCACGACCCGCACCATAGAGTAAGGGCGCGAGACATGAATACGTCCAGCCTACGCCGCAGTGTCAGCGGTAGAACGCTGTCCTAAGTCACATCATCTAGCAGTATATATCTAAACAGTTTATACTCCCCGAATGGGGGTGACATAGCAATAAATAAACTCAATCACAACTAAGGAAGAGATAGCACGATATGAACAGAACTCAAGGAAATGAAATAGATAAAACAGTAGTCTAAGATAATCCCAGCAATACAAGGTCTCAGATAAAAGAATATATACAACTGATCTCCAAATAAAGAGTCTAACTAGAACATGATCCAACTACATAAAGATAATAGCCTAACTATCTAGTCTAGGCAGTCGGGGGAAGGTCCTCAGCTACTCCTTGATCCTCTTGAGGGTCCAGCTCACAGGTGTCATCAAGGGCTGCCCCGTAGTAGGTGTCCAGGCAAGCCTCCTCCTCGTCCTCTGTAATATTTTCAACAGGTCCAGTCAGGACAGGAGCGAGCACAGTACATCTCAACAGATCATAGCAGGTTAAAAAACATATAACATGCAGTAAAGTATGATACAGGTACTAAAGAAAAACAGTATGTAAATAGGAAGAGCTGTAATAGAAATATCTACTATAAATAGAGACTAACAGTGGCTAGTGAGTCAGAGTACAATATAGACATGTAAATGGCATAGGAGATTCTGATAAGACACTAGGGAAGTGATTCTGATAAGATACTACTTGGGTATTATTCACATGTCCAATTCTACTCCCCCGTACCCCCAATCAATACACAAGGATCCAGCTAGGTTATGTTATATGATTCCATGCAAGGCCCCGTAGGGTGATACATGGATGCCCATAAATGGGTGATTCTGGGGTTACCCAACAGTGTAAGATTCTAGGAAGACTCTACGATCATAAGAGTATATGTCGTAAGTGATCAAAGAACCAAGAAGCATAGTGATACGCCATGTAAATGAAATGCACAGAACACGTAGTACCCGATGCTCCATAAGGATAACATCTCAAGAAAGGATCCATATAGTACCAATCCGTGTGACCGTCGTGACAGTACAAGTAAAGTAATCTACTGTAGGAAATAATTCTAAGCAGGATATGAAATGATCAGAGAATGTACTCGCCTGTAACTGAGTGTCTGATATGAATCGTACTATCCAAGGAGGGGTGTCTGGCTCCTAAACAGAACAGCACAAGTCACAACAAGTCCAGAATAGCAAAATGGAGTCCTACTATGCATTCTACATGATTCTAAGTCAATCTAGGCCAAAATTAACTCTTGGTCAACTTTGGTCAACCCTAGAAGTCAAACTAGGTCAACTTAGTCTAGTTGAGTCTAAACTAGGCTATTCCAATCTATACTAGCTAGCACCATGCCAACAAGGCTAGGCAAGCCTATACAAATTATATCACAAGGCTTAGCTAATTCTAGAATCCTTAGCAAGTCACAACCTCACTATACCCATACATTAACATCACACAAATAGTACACAATCTAGGCCAAAAGCCATAACCTACATTATAGCTAACAAGGAATATATATATATATATATATATATATATATATATATATATATATATATATATATATATATATATATATATATATATATATATATATATATATATATATATAGGCACTCACACAAATACCCACATGTACATATATATGCCTACAATAACCATGGCCTAAATGTAACTTAGAATATAATATAGAGAAAGAGAGAAAGAGTGCTAGTGTGTGTATCATGTGTGTGTGTGTATTCAGGAAATACAACAGTGAAGGAAAGGAAAGTGTGTGGTGTATAGGCAGTAAAATCAGTAAATAAGAGAAGGTTTGTGTGTGTGTAGATATGGCATACATGTGTGAGCAATGTGCAAAACAGTGGCAAAACTGGCAGACAGGCAAATGTAATAACAGTGAGGGTGTGCAGGAATTTATAGACAGTGACAACAGCCCCTAAAGGACCCAGCAAGTGAAGGTGCTTGCTAAGTGTAAAACTGGAATTTAACCCACAGTGTAATCCTCAAGTTTGTGAAGGACTTTAGGAATACAACTGATAGTGTAAACAGTGGTGTGCAGGAATGCTAAAATCAGGAAAGAGAAGACTGTGTGTGAGCATGACAGTGAGCATCATAAGACAGAAAAAGCATGTATGTGCAGACAATCAATAATGAAAAAGAAGACAAAAAAAACAGTTTAAGCCAATCTCAGGTTTTGTATTCTCCAAAACAATTGTGAGCTTCACCCAAACTCAGGTTTTGTACTAACTAGAAACTCAAATCAAAAAGGGAAGAAAGGAAGGGAAACCAATCCCAGGTTTTGACAAATAATCAAATGACAGGACTCAACAGTGCTACTCACTGAATTCTCAGGTCAAGTAGCAACCAACCTCAGTTCAGTCCCATGAAGAACATTCAGAACATTTCAATATGAACCCACAATCAGTTTGAAGAACATTAACAGTGAACTAGAAAAATCAGTTTAGGATATATTATGAACATCTACCTATTTAACAGTCCATCAATTTAACACCAATTCATGACCATGCAAGACAATGTATATAGGAACATGATTAGAGTCTAACTCAGCAATTAACATCATCACTAGGATTTAAATCATTGACAATATCAATTCGAAAACTGGAATGAAGTTAACAGTTTAGTATTTACTTGTATCATTATACATTGAGCCTCTACTCCTAGGCCAAAATCCATTTACACAACTATCGCTCCATATTCAAATGTAAGAATTAATCTAACTGGTATTATGATGTGTGGGGATAAAATTTGATTGCACAGCATAGCAAAACAGGAAGAAATGGATTTGCACACCACAGTGAACTTTGGTGTCAATGTAAGTATCAGGAATAGTTTACTGCCAATCCAATCCAATATTCTTCATGCACACTTGACTTAAATCATGTAAACAATCTATATACCTTATATAATATATATTATGATCTAATTTATAAGGTAAAACAGGAAATTTAACCATAGGAAATGAATCTACACACAGAGCAAAAACCCAAACACTGAACACGCACAGCCTTCCCCATGCACACGGGTTTTCGTGTCCGACACGACACCAACAGACACGAGACTTGGGGAGTGTCATGACAGACACTGCCCCTTACTCAGTGTCAAATTTCGTGTGTCCTCGTGTCCTGTGCAGCCCGCACGAACACACTGGTAGCAGGGGAGCTACAGTGCTCGTGCACGCGCCACGAATCTGTGCGTGCACGTGTCGACCATGACTCGACACGACACAGAAACCTAAGGGCGACACTCGAAACCTATAAGCAAGCCCTAGGACTAGATTCCTATTCAAATACTTTCCTAAAAACTGAACGAAGTGTCCTTTGGGACATTTCGTCGAACACTGGTAGCAACCTACTGATACGTGTCCAATACGGACACGAAACGAATTCGAACCCTAGGTTTAGCCTATCCTACAGTAGGGGTAGGGCTAGGGCCTTCCTAAAATGGATTTAAATAGGGATTTAATGGGTTATTGGAAGTTATACCTATTGATGCACAATGAATGAAAAAGCCTTCAAATGGAAAGAACTCCTCTAGCCACCAAGTCCCACAAATTGATGTCTTCCTGCAAATAAATCATACCAGCAGCAAGAGGATGAATTTTAGGTCCTAATGAAATTGGTTTGAAGGAAAAAGGATGTAAAATGGATTTTTAATGATTTTTGGAAGATGGGACTCACCTCTTTCCTTAGAACTTTTGAAAGAACCTTAAAAAAGGCTAGCCCTAAAATCTAGGAGGGATTAAATAGGGGGGGCTGACCTAGTGGCCGACCAAGCTAGGGCTAGGGTTAGGTTGGGCTAGCTAGGGTTGAGTCTTCTATGGTTCAAGTCATAATCATGGCTTATGACTTCACAAGTCATAACTTAGTCAATTTAATTCCAAACTTCCCCAAACTAGTTCTAATGGACTAGAAATTATTAACTTAGGTCATACTAGGTTAGACTAGAGTCACTTGACCTAACCAAGCTCAACTAACTAGGGTTAGTTCCTAGGTTGGTCTACATGAGTCAAAACTAGTCAAAATCAAACTAGTCCAAAAAATCCAAAATAAATCCTAAAAATTCCCATAAATTCTAATTAATACTAATAAATTTTATTTACCCCAAAAATGACAAATTTACCCTCAAACTAGAAATGTGGTAGTGACAAATCTACCCTCCTTAAAAGAATTTCGTCCTCGAAATTGAAAGGCGAAATACAACTGATGAGAATGATAGAAAGTATACCTCACGGTCCAAAAAGATAGGGGTACCGCTCGCGCATCTCATCCTCCCGCTCCCAGGTAGACTCTCCTGGAGAATGATGCCTCCATGCGACGCGTACCAAAGGTATCACCTGGTTCCTCAGGACCTTCTCCCGTCGATCCAGAATCTCCACTGGCTGCTCTGGATAGCTGAGAGAAAGACCCACCTCAATCTCCGAATGATCGAGCACATGGCTAGGGTCAGCCACGTACCGTCTCAACTGTGATACATGGAATACGTTGTGGACCCCCACAAGTACAGGCGGCAAGTCTAGCCTGTAAGCTACGTCACCGACTCTCCCGCTGATAACGAAAGGGCCGATGAAGCGCTGGCTAAGCTTCCCGCCTCCACCAAAATGTATCGTACCACGAGTCGGAGATATCCTCAAGAAAACCTGGTCTCGACCTAATCACAAGTAAGGTCTCAATTAATATAATAAACAACATGATCAAAACACAACAAACAACCTAAATCTAATCCTACTCTAATCTATACCTCAAACTCCAAGGGCCTCCGGTGGCTATCGGCCCAGTACCGATGTCTGTCCTGCGCCACGCGAAGTCTGTCCCTGATGAGCTTCACCTTCTCGGCCGCATCCACAATCATCTCTGGCCCCAGCAAAGCTCGCTCACCAACATCATCCCAGGATAAGGGTGTACGGCACCTACGCCCGTACAAAGCCTCGAAAGGTGACATCTCAATGCTGGCCTGGAAACTATTATTGTAGGCAAACTCCACCAGATGAAGATGATCCTCCCAGGAACCTCCAAAGTCCAGAACGCACGTCCGCAGCATATCCTCAAGGGTCTGAATAGTCCGCTCTGACTGTCCGTCCATCTGGGGGTGGTATACAGTACTAAACTTGAGCTGAGTGCCCAAGCTGGTCTGCAGACTCCTCCAGAAATGGGAAGTAAAACGGCTATCCCGATCTGAGACGATGCTGACCGAAACTCCGTGGATCCTGACTATCTGTCGCATATACATCTCCGCCAGCCTCTCTGTAGACGTACCCACCTTGAATGGCAAGAAGTGGGCCAATTTGGTCAACCTGTCCACGATGACCCAAATTGCGTCTTTCCTTCCTGGAGTACGCGGCAATCCTGAAACGAAGTCCATAGTAATATGCTCCCATTTCCACTCAGGAATGGGCAGCGGCTGCAACAATCCACCGGACCTCTGCCTCTCTGCCTTGACCTGCTGACAGACCAAGCACCTAGCTACGAAGTGGGACACCTCCCGCTTCATCCCTGACCACCATACGTGCTCCCGCAGATCTCGGTACATCTTGTTGGCACCCGGGTGTATAGAGTACTGAGATCTGTGGGCCTCCTGCATAATCTGCTCTCTGAGCTCCCCGCTAGGCACACATAACCTGGCACCGTGCCTCAGGGCACCATCCTCTGCAAGTGAAAATTCAGGATCCCCCCTCCTATACTGATCTGCTCTCTGATACTCTGCAAAGCCACATCCTCGAACTGGGCCGCCTTGATCCTGTCCACCAAGTCTGACTGAATCTGCATCCCCCATAGCTGCATCTGCACTCCCGGCACGATCACCTCAATCCCAAGGCTCTCCAAGTCGGCAAGCAAATGCCGATCCATGGTCAAACACATGGATGTCGGATACCTACTCAAGGCATCGGCAACCACGTTGGCCTTTCCTGGGTTGTACTGAAGTCCAATGTCGAAGTCCTTCATCAACTCCAACCATCTGTGCTGTCTCATGTTCAACTCCTTCTGAGTGAACACATACTTAAGGCTCTTGTGATCTGTGAAGATCTCCATCCTCTCACCATACAGATAATGCTTCCACAGCTTCAAAGCAAAAATTACTGCTGCCAGCTCCAGGTCGTGGATAGGGTAGTTCTTCTCATGGGGACATAATTGCCTGGAAGCATAGGTAATCACCTTCCCGTGCTGCTGTAACACACAACCCAGCCCCTTCCCTGAAGCATCACTATAAATAGTGAATCCACCTGATCCTGAAGGCAACGTCAGAATCGGAGCTGTCGTCAGCCGCTTCTTCAACTCATCAAAAGCTGCCTGACACTCCTCTGACCATACATACTCAGTATCCTTTCGGGTCAACCGTGTCAACGGCTCTGCAACCCGGGAGAAATCCTGCACAAATCTCCGGTAATACCCTGCCAGCCCCAGGAAGCTCCTGATCTCTGCAACTGAAGTCGGCGCTGTCCATGCCTCAACTGCCACGATCTTCTTAGGGTCAACTGAGATACCATCTCCAGTCACCACATGCCCCAAGAAGTCCACCCGATCCAAGAAGAACTCACACTTTGAGAGCTTCCCGTAAAGCTGCTCCTTCCTAAGAATCTCCAGCACTATCCTCAAATGCTCCTCGTGCTCCTCCTCAGTCTTGGAATATATCAAGATATCATCAATAAACACTACTACAAACTGGTCCAGATACTGATGGAACACCTTGTTCATAAGGTTCATAAACACTGCAGATGCATTGGTTAGTCCAAACGGCATAACCAAAAACTCGAACTGTCCATACCGCGTCCTGAAAGTGGTCTTGGGAATATCCTCCCCCTTCACCTTCACCTAGTGATATCCTAACCTTAAATCAATCTTGGAAAATACCCGAGCTCCGCTCAACTGGTCAAATAGATCGTCGATCCGCGGCAGTAGGTATCTGTTCTTGATCGTGAGGTTGTTAAGTGCCCGATAGTCAATACACATGCGTACTGACCCATCCTTCTTCGGCACGAACAACACTGGTGCACCCCATGGCGACGAACTCGAGCGGATGAAGCCCTTGTCCTGTAGCTCATCCACTTGCTTCTTCAGCTCCACCAGCTCGCTGTTGTTCACCCGATAGACATGCTGAGAAATGGGCTCCGCTCCTGGAACCAAATCTATCGAGAACTCAATGTCCCTGTCTGGTGGTAGTCCCGACAACTCCTCTGGGAAAACATCCATATACTCTGCTATGAAGGGGTGTGAAATCGTCTGCTCCTCGACCGAGACTCCACAGAAGACTCCGCTGCTCTGCTCTGCCTGACGTCTGGAGTACTCGAACTCTGGCTCCCCCGACGCTCTGAAGAGAACTCTACCCCCTCTGCAATCAATGCTGGCGTGGTGCCTGCTCAACCAATCCATGCCTAGTACTATATCGTAGTTCGACAATGGCATTACGAGCAGGCTCACCTCCAACTCACGGCCTCCCAAAACTACTCTCCGACCCTTACAAACATCACTCACGAGGATAATACCACCCTCGGTCGTGATCTTGTAAGTCCTAGGCAACGATTCAGCTATAATACCGTGTCTAATCGTAAAAGATACTGATATGAAGCTATACGAAGCACCGAAATCAAACAATACAAATGCTGGACTGGAATCAAGAAGAATCGAACCTGCAATCAGCTCCCCAGTCACCTCTGCCTCTCCAGCTGCCATGGCGAAAGCTCGCCCCTGCTGGCCTTTCCTGGCCTGCTGCTGGTGCTGGACGAACCTCTGCTGCTGTGTCGGCAGGGCTGGTCCCCGCTGCTGGCCCACTGGAGCTCTGGCTCCACCTTCCTGAGCTGCTCGTGCTATACGGCACTCCCTCATCTGGTGATCCGCTGAACCACACACCATTCACAGGCCCAGCCTCTTCCTGCACTCAAGGAAGACGTGCCCAGGCTTCTTGCAGTAGCCACAAGTACTACCCTGCCTCTGTCCATGCTGGTGCTGCCTCGGCTGCTGCTGATGCTGCACTGGCTGGTGCCTCGGCTGCTGAAACTGTTGCGGCTGGAACCTCTGCTGCTGGTGGTGCTGCTGCTGAAAGTGCGGCCTCTTGGCCGGTCCTCCGCTACTGCTGCCTCCCTGGGAGTCTCGCCCCCTCTTGAGCCTAAGCTCAAGATCATCCTCTGCAGCTAGTGCGTCCACCAGGATCTCCTTAAATGTAGCACTGCGGGCATTTTTGGTATAGGACTTGACCTCCTTTACCAAGCCCTTCCGGAACCTCCGGGCCTTCGTCGTCTCCGACAAGTCCTCTACAAATCTGCCCAGGCGGCAGAACTCTTATGCATACTCCTCCACAGACTGACTCCCCTGAACTAAGGCCTCGAACTGAGTCTCGAGGGCTCCCACAGCTGCCTCTGGGAAGAACTTCTCCTTGAACAGCTTCTTGAATGCTGCCCAAGTCTGTCCTGCTGTGCCGACCCTCGGGTCGGTCTGGTACCATGTTCGGGCCAGATCCTGTATCATGCTGGCCGCTGCCTCTATCTGGAGCCTCGTCGGAATCTCAGCCAGCCTGAAGATCTCCTCCATATGCTCGATCCACTCATCGGCATACAGGATCCCCTCTGTCCCTCGGAAGTCTCTCAAGTGCATCTTCTGGAAGTCCTGGATGCCCTTCTCCCGTAGCTGGTGCGGCTGCGGGGCTGCTGCTGGCTGAGCCACGACTCTCTCCACTGCTGTCACTGCCAGCTCAATGCCTCGAGTGAGCTCTGCCGTCTGCCTCTGCTGCTGAGTCTGCTGACCCTCGATATACTGCCTGAAGAAAGCTAGTAGCTGTACTGCGTCAACTGTCCCTGCAGGTGGCTGCTGGTAAGGATCCTCTGGGAAAACCTGGTCCTGTCTCCGAGCCGGTGGATGCATGCCCCCTGCTGCGACTGCCGAGGTCTCAACACGAGCTGAGGTGGCAGGAGCTGCAGTCCCCTGGCCTCGCCGTGCTGGCTGAGAGGTAGCAGTCCCCTCTATAGCATCCTCATGGACGGCACGCTGCGATCGAGTCTCTACCATCCTGAAGATAGACAGACAAGAGTATCAATTTCTGAGAAAGAAGCGAAATAACAAAGGCGGACAATTATAATTCAAAGGATCAGCTGACAAAAGGATTTAGATGGCAATAAAAAGAATTTTCCTAAAGTGATTGAGTATCTTAAAATTAATGTCCTATATCCTATAACAGGCTGCAGTGATACTCTAGTTCGAGCACCACTACACTTCTAGTCTAGACCTGCATGGGCCACCACTAAAAACGTGTCACGATCCGCACCCTAGAGTAAGGGCACGAGACGTGAATACGTCCAGCCTACGCCGCAGTGTCGGCGGTAGAACGCTGTTATAAGTCATATCATCTAGCAGTATATATCTAAACAGTTTATACTCCCCGAATGGGGGTGACATAGCAATAAATAAACTCAATCACAACTAAGGAAGAGATAGCACGATATGAACAGAACTCAAGGAAATGAAATAGATAAAACAGTAGTCTAAGATAATCCCAGCAATACAAGGTCTCAGATAAAAGAATATATACAACTGATCTCCAAATAAAGAGTCTAACTAGAACATGATCCAACTACATAAAGATAATAGCCTAACTATCTAGTCTAGGCAGTCGGGGGAAGGTCCTCAGCTACTCCTTGATCCTCTTGAGGGTCCAGCTCACAGGTGTCATCAAGGGCTGCCCCGTAGTAGGTGTCCAGGCAAGCCTCCTCCTCGTCCTCTGTAATATTTTTAACAGGTCCAGTCAGGACAGGAGCGAGCACAGTACATCTCAACAGATCATAGCAGGTTAGAAAACATATAACATGCAGTAAAGTATGATACAGGTACTGAAGAAAAACAGTATGTAAACAGGAAGAGCTGTAATAGAAATATCTACTATAAATAGAGACTAACAGTGGCTAGTGAGTCAGAGTACAATATAGACATGTAAATGGCATAGAAGATTCTGATAAGACACTAGGGAAGTGATTCTGATAAGATACTACTTGGGTATTATTCACATGTCCAATTCTACTCCCCCGTACCCCCAATCAATACACAAGGATCCAGCCAGGTTATGTTATATGATTCCATGCAAGGCCCCGTAGGGTGATACATGGATGCCCATAAATGGGTGATTCTGGGGTTACCCAACAGTGTAAGATTCTAGGAAGACTCTACGATCATAAGAGTATATGTCGTAAGTGATCAAAGAACCAAGAAGCATAGTGATACGCCATGTAAATGAAATGCACAGAACACGTAGTACCCGATGCTCCATAAGGATAACATCTCAAGAAAGGATCCATATAGTACCAATCCGTGTGACCGTCGTGACAGTACAAGTAAAGTAATCTACTGTAGGAAATAATTCTAAGCAGGATATGAAATGATCAGAGAATGTACTCGCCTGTAACTGAGTGTCTGATATGAATCGTACTATCCAAGGAGGGGTGTCTGGCTCCTAAACAGAACAGCACAAGTCACAACAAGTCCAGAATAGCAAAATGGAGTCCTACTATGCATTCTACATGATTCTAAGTCAATCTAGGCCAAAATCAACTCTTGGTCAACTTTGGTCAACCCTAGAAGTCAAACTAGGTCAACTTAGTCTAGTTGAGTCTAAACTAGGCTATTCCAATCTATACTAGCTAGCACCATGCCAACAAGGCTAGGCAAGCCTATACAAATTATATCACAAGGCTTAGCTAATTCTAGAATCCTTAGCAAGTCAAAACCTCACTATACCCATACATTAACATCACACAAATAGTACACAATCTAGGCCAAAAGCCATAACCTACATTATAGCTAACAAGGAATATATATATATATATATATATATATATATACATATATATATATATATATATATATATATATATATTTTGCCTACATATATATGTATATATATATATATATATATATATATATATATATATATATATATATATATATATATATATATATATATATATATATATATATATATATATATAAAATATATATATATATATATATATATATATATATATATATATATAGGCACTCACACAAATACCCATATGTACATATATATGCCTACAATAACCATGGCCTAAATGTAACTTAGAATATAATATAGAGAAAGAGAGAAAGAGTGCTAGTGTGTGTATCATGTGTGTGTGTGTGTATTCAGGAAATACAACAGTGAAGGAAAGGAAAGTGTGTGGTGTATAGGCAGTAAAATCAGTGAATAAGAGAAGGTTTGTGTGTGTGTAGATATGGCATACATGTGTGAGCAATGTGCAAAACAGTGACAAAACTGGCAGACAGGCAAATGTAATAACAGTGAGGGTGTGCAGGAATTTATAGACAGTGACAACAGCCCCTAAAGGACCCAGCAAGTGAAGGTGCTTGCTAAGTGTAAAACTGGAATTTAACCCACAGTCCCAACCCACAGCGTAATCCTCAAGTCTGTGAAGGACTTTAGGAATACAACTGATAGTGTAAACAGTGGTGTGCAAGAATGCTAAAATCAGAAAAGAGAAGACTGTGTGTGAGCATGACAGTGAGCATCATAGGACAGGAAAAGCATGTATGTGCAGACAATCAATAATGAAAAAGAAGACAAGGAAAACAGTTTAAGCCAATCTCAGGTTTTGTATTCTCCAAAACAATTGTGAGCTTCACCCAAACTCAGGTTTTGTACTAACTAGAAACTCAAATCAAAAAGGGAAGAAAGAAAGGGAAACCAATCTCAGGTTTTGACAAATAATCAAATGACATGACTCAACAGTGCTACTCACTGAATTCTCAGGTCAAGTAGCAACCAACCTCAGTTCAGTCCCATGAAGAACATTCAGAACATTTCAATATGAACCCACAATCAGTTTGAAGAACATTAACAGTGAACTAGAAAAATCAGTTTAGGATATATTATGAACATCTACCTATTTAACAATCCATCAATTTAACACCAATTCATGACCATGCAAGACAATGTATATAGGAACATGATTAGAGTCTAACTCAGCAATTAACATCATCACTAGGATTTAAATCATTGACAATATCAATTCGAAAACTGGAATGAAGTTAACAGTTTAGTATTTACTTGTATCAGTTATACATTGAGCCTCTACTCCTAGGCCAAAATCCCATTTACACAACTATCACTCCATATTCAAATGTAAGAATTAATCTAACTGGTATTATGATGTGTGGGGATGAAATTTGATTGCACAGCATAGCAAAACAGGAAGAAATGGATTTGCACACCACAGTGAACTTTGGTGTCAATGTAAGTATCAGGAATAGTTCACTGCCAATCCAATCCAATATTCTTCATGCACACTTGACTTAAATCATATAAACAATCTACATACCTTATATAATATATATTATGATCTAATTTACAAGCTAAAACAGGAAATTTAACCATAGAAAATGAATCTACACACAGAGCAAAAACCCAAACACTGAACACGCACAGCCTTCCCCATGCACACGGGTTTTCGTGTCCGACACGACACCAACCGACACGAGACTTGGGGAGTGTCATGACAGACACTGCCCCTTACTCAGTGTCAAATTTCGTGTGTCCTCGTGTCCTGTGCAGCCCGTACGAACACACTGGTAGCAGGGGAGCTACAGTGCTCGTGCGCGTGCCACGAATCCGCGCGTGCACGTGTCGACCATGACTCGACACGACACAGAAACCTAAGGGCGACACTCGAAACCTATAAGCAAGCCCTAGGACTAGATTCCTATTCAAATACTTTCCTAAAAACTGAACGAAGTGTCCTTTGGGACATTTCGTCGAACACTGGTAGCAACCTACTGATACGTGTCCAATACGGACACGAAACGAATTCGAACCCTAGGTTTAGCCTATCCTACAGTAGGGGTAGGGCTAGGGCCTTCCTAAAATGGATTTAAACAGGGATTTAATGGGTTATTGGAAGTTATACCTATTGATGCACAATGAATGAAAAAGCCTTCAAATGGAAAGAACTCCTCTAGCCACCAAGTCCCACAAATTGATGTCTTCCTGCAAATAAATCATACCAGCAGCAAGAGGATGAATTTTAGGTCCTAATGAAATTGGTTTGAAGGAAAAAGGATGTAAAATGGATTTTTAATGATTTTTGGAAGATGGGACTCACCTCTTTCCTTAGAACTTTTGAAAGAACCTTAAAAGAGGCTAGCCCTAAAATCTAGGAGGGATTAAATAGGGGGGGGGCTGACCTAGTGGCCGGCCAAGCTAGGGCTAGGGTTAGGTTGGGCTAGCTAGGGTTGAGTCTTCTATGGTTCAAGTCATAATCATGGCTTATGACTTTACAAGTCATAACTTAGTCAATTTAATTCCAAACTTCCCCAAACTAGTTCTAATGGACTAGAAATTATTAACTTAGGTCATACTAGGTTAGACTAGAGTCACTTGACCTAACCAAGCCCAACTAACTAGGGTTAGTTCCTAGGTTGGTCTATATGAGTCAAAACTAGTCAAAATCAAACTAGTCAAAAAAATCCAAAATAAATCCTAAAAATTCCCATAAATTCTAATTAATACTAATAAATTTTATTTACCCCAAAAATGACAAATTTACCCTCAAACTAGAAATGTGGTAGTGACATGAACTCCCGTAAACCCCTCCG
Organism: Iris pallida; assembly: GCA_029216955.1. NCBI lineage: Eukaryota > Viridiplantae > Streptophyta > Magnoliopsida > Asparagales > Iridaceae > Iris > Iris pallida. The sequence goes on from JANAVB010012196.1 coordinate 1,457,733, forward strand.
GATGCTGAAACAAATATTTCCAACATTCCCAAAATAAGCAAAATAGCTAGAATAGCCTACCCATAAGTCCAATTCTGGACACAGGGGCAAAACGGTAATTTTGGTCAAAACGGTGTCCGCCATTGGACCCGCTTTGTACCGAAAAGTGTGCCAAAGTCAATGGTCTCTAAAGTCGTCAAACTACATTTATTATTCTATATCAATATACCATATATAAATTATATGAGTATTTATGACTCCTAGTTGTCATAACGTTGCTACAATACTACATCTATTATATAAGTACATATAGGTACCAAATCCTTTCGTAAATACTTTACAATTATAAAAAAATAATATATTTAAATTCTGAAATTTATCTATAAATATTTATATATTGCTATAATTATATTTTCAAAAGGAAAATCCTTTCACAAGAGGTCTTATGTCAATGTTACATAAGACTTCCTCAAATCGACCCATTAATTTACTTCCGAAACAATGATAAAATAAAAAAATAAATTCTATAAAAATCCCAGAAATTAGTTAAAATAGTATTTATAATTTTAAACCTTGCACAACATAAAGTTTAATATGGATTCATGGAGTTTTGACACTTTTGGACACAAGGAAAACAGAATTTTTCGGAGTTCAATGATATGACAAATGTCATAAATTTTTAAAAATAGCAAACGGATGCAAAACCTAACTTTCAGATATGCGTTGGAAAGGTATCGACATCTAGATTCTGAATAAAGATATAAAAAGTTATAAACTGACCTTAGATAGGCGAAAAGTGGCCCGCAACAGAATTCGTCAGTTCTGGATACCCTGTCGTAGAATCAACGCCACGGACAAACCGCTTGGAACTAGGGGATCCGGCGATCAGAGGTTGGACTAGACACATAATGGCAACTCTCAGATTTGGTTTGTGGAGAAAAAGATGAGAAAAAGTGGGTGAAACATCATCTACAATTCGACTAACCTGCTGTGACATTTCAGACTTCGATTCGACGGAGTTTCGGCCCAAGTAGCGTGTCGTGCACCTCTCTAACGGCCGCAAGATTGCTCCTATAGTTGCTAGGGTGGAAGATGATGTTGAGAGAGACGTTCAAGTGGTGGTGGTTGGCGCAAAAAAAATTGAAGAGAAATTATATTTTGTGAAGAAAGGGGGGTCGGCTAGGGTTTTGGATTTAGAGTGGTGGCCGCTAGGTTTGGGGGGGGGGATTTGTGGAGTAGTGGATGGTTATGAGAGAGGGGGATGGTTAGGGTTTGATAGGTATATATATATATATAGTGCATGGGCTTTGGTTTGATCTAATTTGGATAGGATTTGATTCTCCAAATCATACTATTATTAATAGGTTTTCTATTTTGGTTAGATGTTTGACTAAGTCAAAGATATAAGAGAATATTACATATGGCTGCAATTTAATTCTTAAAATTCTCTTTTATATATATATATATATATATATATATATATATATATATATATACTTGGTTTTGGTACTCCTAATTAGGCTCTAACTAGTAGGGTTGACTAGGTTAGGGTCCGAGTAGCATTACTAGTCGAATTGGACCCGAAAAATTAATTTAATGAGTCTCATGTGCCATTTGCAAATAAGTAGCGCATGAAAACTCGATTGGATGGTGCACCCTAGGCATATGAATTGTAGACTCAACATGGGTCAAAACCATATATTGGGTCATACGGTTTCGATCTATGTCAAGTCCCAAAAGCAAATTGGAAGTTGGCTTAAAATTACGTCAATGGCTCAAATTGGCCTAAGTTGGCCCAAAATTACGCAAAGTCAAAGGAATGTTGAAAAGCAAAATTGGATGGGACATGATATAACAAACTCAAGGTCATCCTGTCTACTACAAAACTCATAAAGGACGTTTTAAGAGATGGGCATGTCATGTGCTCCAACAACCAAAGACACAAAAAGTACATATAAAATCCTAATTAAATATACAATATAACCTAATAATTAGAAATACTATAAAATAAAATAAAAAAATAATTCCTAAAAATCAGGGTCCTCACAATCTACCCACCTTAAAAGAATTTCATCCTCGAAATTAAAGTAAGGACCCTTAGTAACGAAAAATTGCGCTAGTGTAACTAGGAATAGTTTAAAAGATACGCTAGGTCACTACGGTCTCTCCAAATAACTCAAGTAATAATCAATCCTAACCAATTTAATTTTGCAATATCTATATCGTAAAACTATAGATGGTTATCTTTACTCGCTCTTCTTGGTTTTGGCGGTCTTGCAACGATTATGTTGAAGGCTTGTCCTCCTAACCATATTTTTACCACAACTATATAAGTCTCTTTACACCTGACCAAGCTAAGTGATACTTACCTATCTGTCTCATTCTAAATTTACAAGTGATATGGCATAATGGTAATAGGTTAGGTTAGGCTATGCTTAGGTTCTTCTTTTAGAGGGTCAGTCTCTATACTAAAACTATCACTATATTCTTGATCTAGTGACTACCATAAGAGCATAACCTAGCATGATCATATATTTATTTCTATACTGAGGACGTCTACCCACCTTTGGTCAAACTACCTCATCAAACACATGATGCCCTATGACATATCGCATCTCTAATCCCCATTATATATAAGCAATCACAATACAATAAGCCGACTATCTTACACTATAACCTAAGAATTTTTTTTGATAAATCCTATATAGCACGATTATTCGTCACTCCAAAATTGGAAGGGACGAGAAGCAAAGATACGAGAAAGCAAGGGAAGAGTAATCGATAGCAAATCCGAAGTTCAAGGGCGGTAGAAAATTTCTAAAAGAATTGTCAAGATAGTTGTGGATTGAGATTCCTAAGGGTTTAGTCATGTCCGCATGCCCGTTCGGTACAGTAACGTAACCGAAACGGCTAACTCGACCTGCATGGGCCACCACAAAAACATGTAACGCCCCAGTCCCAAAATAAGTAGGCCTAGGATACGTGTACATGCCAGCTAGGCATCGAGAGGACTCCAGCCCAGCTCGAATACGTATAAGCTGTATGGTTATTCTAGATTAACTATATCTCAATCCACATATTAATGATAAATATGACGAATCAAGTGCAGAAAGGCTGATCAGGCCATGATACACTGATTCTAGAATAGATAAATATGTTAGAGTGGATCCCCAATAACACATTTATCATGAACAAGCTAGATAAAAATAGAAGCTTGTACAAGACTAGGCTATAATATAGCAAGAATCAAATATAGGACAAAATTGAAATATGGAAGATATGATAATAACACACTATGTATACCTGAAGTCTCGGTGTAGCAAACATCATCCATCAGTGTACCGTGTCATCAACTAATACCTGAAGAGATCACCAGGTCCTCAGAGGACTAGCAAGACACATAATATACATGCCTACCGTAACAGTTTTAACATGCAAAGAAGAATAGGAAATAGTACAAGAAATAAAGACTGCAGAGTAGTACAAGAATAAAATATAAGGAAATGGCATGCCGTCAAGAATCGTGCTAATAAACATGACTAAGAATAAATCGGAGTAAACCGCAGCTCAGTGGGGACTCACGGTCCTATAGATCACAGCTCAGTGGGGGCTCACAACCTATAGTAAGTCTCTATCGTAGCTCAGTGGGGGCTCACAACAGAGAGTAGTCAAGTATAGTCATCGTCTATCACAAGGTCCTCGCCTAGAACTATGAGTCAAGTCAAGTCAAGATGTCAACAAGTCAAGTCCATCTCAATTATGTCAAAGGGACACGACAGAGGCCAAGCAATACTATCACTAGACATGAACATGATAGAAAAATATGGCTAGTAACAAGAGAAAAGAAAGAGTAATAATCTACATGCACGTAAAACTAGAAAGTATTCATGATATGAAGCGAAAGAGGAATATGTACCAAGTGAGACACAAAAGAATAGCAGTATAGAATAGCATGTAAGTACTGTAAAGTTTGGCAAGGTGTACTTGCCTGGTGGTAGCAAAAGTCCTGCAATTAAAGAGCCACAAAACCTGAACTCCCGTAAATCCCTCCGGATGCTGAAACAAATATTTCCAACAGTCCCAAAATGAGCAAAATAGCTAGAATAGCCTATCCGTAAGTCCAATTCTGGACACAGGGGCAAAACGGTAATTTCGGATCAAAACGGTGTCCGCCGTTGGACCCGCTTTGCACCGAAAAGCGTGCCAAAGTCAATGGTGTCTAAAGTCGTCAAACTACATTTATTATTCTATATCAATATACCATATATAAATTATATGAGTATTTATGACTCCTAGTTGTCATAACGTTGCTACAATACTACATCTATTATATAAGTACATATAGGTACCAAATCCTTTCGTAAATACTTTACAATTATAACAAAATAATATATTTAAATTCTAAAATTTATCTATAAATATTTATATATTGCTATAATTATATTTTCAAAAGGAAAATCCTTTCACAAGAGGTCTTATGTCAATGTTACATAAGACTTCCTCAAATCGACCCATTAATTTACTTCCGAAACAATGATAAAATAAAAAATAAATTCTATAAAAATCCCAGAAATTAGTTAAAATAGTATTTATAATGTTAAACCTTGCACAACATAAAGTTTAATATGGACTCATGGAGTTCTGACACTTTTGGACACAAGGAAAACAGAATTTTTCGGAGTTCAATGATATGACAAATGTCATGAATTTTTAAAAATAGCAAACGGATGCAAAACCTAACTTTCAGATATGCGTCGGAAAGGTATCGACGTCTAGATTCTGAATAAAGATATAAAAAGGTTATAAACTGACCTTAGATAGGCGAAAAGTGGCCCACAACAAAATTTGTCAGTTCTGGATACCCTGTCGTAGAATCAACGTCACGGACAAACCGCTTGGAACTAGGGGATCCGACGATCAGAGGTTGGACTAGACACATAATGGTAACTCTCATATTTGGTTTGAGGAGAAAAAGATGAGAAAAAGTGGGTGAAACATCATCTACAATTCGACTAACCTGCTGTGACGTTTCAGACTTCGATTCGACGGAGTTTCGGTCCAAGTAGCGCATCGTGCACCTCTCTAACGGCCGCAAGGTTGCTCCTATAGTTGCTAGGGTGGAAGAGGATGTTGAGAGAGACGTCCAAGTGGTGGTGGTTGGCGCAAAAAAAATCTAAGAGAAATTATATTTTGTGAAGAAAGGGGGGTCGGCTAGGGTTTCGGGTTTGGAGTGGTGGCCGCTAGGTTTGGGGGGGGGGTTGTGGAGTAGTGGATGGTTATGAGAGAGGGGGATGGTTAGGGTTTGATAGGTATATATATATAGTGCATGGGCTTTGGTTTGATCTAATTTGGATAGGATTTGATTCTCCAAATCATATTATTATTAATAGGTTTCCTATTTTGGTTAGATGTTTGACCAAGTCAAAGATATAAGAGAATATTACATATGGCTGCAATTTAATTCTTAAAATTCTCTTATATATATATATATGCACTTGGTTTTGGTACTCCTAATTAGGCTCTAACTAGTAGGGTTGACTAGGTTAGGGTCCGAGTAGCATTACTAGTCGAATTAGACCCGAAAAATTAATTTAATGAGTCTCATGTGCCATTTGCAAATAAGTAGCACATGAAAACTCAATTGGATGGTGCACCCTAGGCATATGAATTATAGACTCAACATGGGTCAAAACCATATATTGGGTCATACGGTTTCGATCTATGTCAAGTCCCAAAAGCAAATTGGAAGTTGGCTTAAAATTACGTCAATGGCTCAAATTGGCCTAAGTTGGCCCAAAATTGCACAAAGTCAAAGAAATGTTGAAAAGCAAAATTGGATGGGACATGATGTAACAAACTCAAGGTCATCCTGTCTACTACAAAACTCATAAAGGACGTTTTAAGAGATGGACATGTCATGTGCTCCAACAACCAAAGACACAAAAAGTACATATAAAATCCTAATTAAATATACAATATAACCTAATAATTAGAAATATTATAAAATAAAATAAAAAATAATTCCTAAAAATCAGGGTCCTCACAAGTTTAGAAAAACTACTTGAAGGGGTTTAACGACAACCTATAGGGTTTATAAATGCTGTTTTTAGATTTGGAATCCATATACTATACATCAAGTTAAACTGATTTGAAAAATAAGGAAAAATATGAATTTCTGTTTTCGAAAATCTAGAAAACCATCCACACGACGTGCGTCCCGCCATTCCGGATGACGTGGTCGCAAACCGAAAGCATCGAAAGCTGCATATCGGCTTCGTGGTCGTGTGGGCCTTGGCAGAATTCAAATTGGTCGCGTGTGCGCGACGAATTTGATGCGTATCCGTCGAAATTTACCGTATCGTGCACTTTGTAAATTCTCCAATTACTTTGTGCACGCTCATCAGATCGAGACGAAACTTGCGCCAACCGGACCGTATCATTTTTCTGGTCATGTATGCCAAGTTTGGTCCAATTCTGAGACAGTTAAATCGTACGTCGTTTTGTGGGCCCTCCGGTCCCACTCAACGGATAATTTTTTGCACGGCCTGCCGGAATCCAACTCTGGACATACGGTTGGATTTGTATCAGAAAACCGAATCCGTAGACATGTAGTTTGACGACTTTAGAGACCATTGACTCTGGCATGCTTTTCGGTACAAAGCGGGTCCAACGGCGGACATCGTTTTTGCCCAAAATTATCGTTTTACCCCTGTGTCCAGAATTAGACTTAAGGACAGGCAATCCTAGCTAATTTGACTATTCTGAGAATGTTAGAAATATTTATTTCAGCTTTCGGAGACAGTTGTGATGACTTGGACTTTCTGACTTATTGATTGGAGTTGCATTGTTGGTTCTTCGTGTAACCCCCAGGCAAGTATACCTTGCCTTTCTACACAGATTTATTTACATGCACTGTCTTTATTTATTATCCAGTTTTTTCATATTATTGATATATATCTTTCATATCCTGTTCATATATTGGTACCATTGATTTGTAGACCGTGTTCACAGTTAGCCTTGTGTCTTATTGGTCGTGCCTTGATTGAGTCGTGCCTTCGTGTCTTGAACCTTGAAGCTAACCTGCGAGTCCACAATAGGGACGAGGGTTAGTAGTTATTGGTCCACACCTGCGAGTCCACACTAGGGACGAGGGTGATGCTAGCCTGCGAGTCCACACTCGGGACGAGGGTTAGTAGTAGATGCTAGCTTGCGAGTCCATATTAGGGACGAGGGTTAGTAGCATAGGGTTTACGCCTGCGAGTCCACACTAAGGACGAGGGTGATGCTAATTTGCGAGTCCACACTAGGGACGAGGATTAATAGTTGTTCAAACCTGTGATTCCACACTAGGGATGAGGGTTTGAGTATTCGTTTCTGTTATCCGTTAACATCTTGACATGAGTTCTCTAGTCCTTATTCAGCAGTTCATTTTCGTGTAGATAGTGTATAGATTCGTGCTTATTCATTACTCAGTTTTACTTATTTATCCTGTATTTTAATCCATACATAATAAACTGTTAGAAAGGCTCGTTTTATGTATCTTGCTAGTCCTCTGAGGACCTGATGATCTCTTCAGATTTAACGACTACATGGATTTAGTTAGCAGAGCAGGATGGTAAAGGATTGCGATGTGTGATACAGGTATTTGCTTATGATATTTTATTATCTTCTCGTGCTTTATATTCCATATCATGATATACTCTGCTTAGTTTATAGACTCATATCATCCTTAGAGTCTAATCGAACAATATGCTAATGGGCTGCAGACCATGACCCATACTTGTTCATCCTTGTTTATATGATTCATGTGGATTGAGATATAGTTTAGATTAGATATGATACCCATGACCCTGACAGCTTATACGTACTCGAGTCGGGCTGGAGTCCGCTCGATACGTAGATGGCTTGTTCACGAGCTCACGTCCGAAAATCGGGTGCAGGTCGTGACAAGTTTTTTTGGTAGCCCATGCAGGTCAGAGCATATCGTATCGGTTACATAACTGTACTGATACGAGCCTGCGACTTTGACTAAACCTTAGAAATCTCAATCCACACTGCTTTAAAAATTCTCTTAGAAATTCACTACGTCATTGAAAACTCTATATTTGCTCTCAAATATACTTCCTTGCTTTTCGAACCCTTGACTCTCGTCCCTTCCTATTTCCGGGTGACGAATGATCGTGCTGTCTAGAATTCACCAAAGGTTCTTAAGTTATATTAGAATATTGCTTGATTTTGAATGTTTGGTTGTTTGATAGATATGGGGGATTAAAGATACCGTATGTTCTAGATATTTTTGGTAGAATTATTAGCCACTAGTTAGAAGATTATAAGATTTTAGTGACCTATGTTTCAAGGGAGTAGTGTAACCCAAGGTGGGTAGAAGTCCTCGAGATTTCGTAGATACCAAATGACTAGAGAAGAGCATAAAATATATTTGAAGAATTAAATTTGAGGAGAGTAAGTAATAGTAGACTTTGATTTTTAAGGGATAGTTATGAATTAGAATTTCGAGGACGAAATTATTTTTAAGGTAGGTAGATTTGTAGCTCCCCTTCTCGATTTTTTTTTGAAATATTTATTTATTTATTTGATTTAAATGGGGATTTTTAGGTTTTGTAAATAATTATTTAGTTAATTATTACGATAGATGATTTAAGTCTTTGTGGAGTGATGGAGCAACAAACAACTAGGAATCGTGGCACGGATAGTGCAGTGGCATGCCTTGACTAGTGTATTAGTCATGCTAAGGAAGATCTAGCCATAAGTGTATCCTAACTAGGAAAACCAAGCCAAGTTGCGACTTAATCCCGAAAGTCATTTTTTTTAAATTATTTATTAATTATTATTGGTTATCGACTTGTAAGAGATCAGGATGTACCAATTTAGTTCGGGCTGGACCTGAACCAAATCCAAGCCTATGTAGTCGAGTAGTGAGTCCAAAGACATTCATATAGATGTAAATAGTAACTATTATATTGATATGTCATATATATCAGTATTGATATATTGATATAGGTAAAATATATATTTATATTAATATGTTATATATATTATTATTGATATATTGATATAGGTAATATTTATATACAGGAATATTGATATGTTATATATATTATTATTGATATATTGATATGGGTAATATATATATTTATATGGATATAGGTAATATTTATATACATGAATATTGATATGTTATATATATTATTATTGATATATTGATATGGGTAATATATATATTTATATGGATATAGGTAATATTTATATACAGGAATATTGATATGTTATATATATTATTATTGATATATTGATATGGGTAATATATATATTTATATGGATATAGGTAATATTTATATATAGGAATATTGATATGTCATATATTATTATTGATATATTGATATAGGTCAAATATATATTATGTATAGATGTATACGTGTATACATATCTATATATGTTTTAATTAGAAGTAATAGAAAGAAAAAGAAATAGAAACAGCAGCAGTGAGGGAGGCCCAGCCAAATAGCAGCTCACAACCCAAGCAGGGTCGGCCCAGCCCAGTGGGCCAGCACCTACACAGGCCCACCCCCAACTTCTTATATAGCAGAGGCTATTTGAAATCGAGCAAACCCGAACTACCGCAAGCACCCCCACAGCAGGCCCATTCCTGCAAACAGCCCGCTCACCAGCCCAAGCTCCTAACCGAGCTTACAACTCCAGCAGTCGGGTTTCCATGTGTGATACATATAAGTAACTGCGAGAGAGATGTCGAGAGGGTGAAACACAAACCCTAGCCGACAGCAGCGCCACCCTACGCGTCCCTGGGGGCCTCGACCGTACGCGCCACCGGCCAGGCGCGGGAACCTGACCACGCGCGCGCGTCACGCACGGCAGCAGCAGAATCTGTTTGTAAGGTATTGATTTCATTGTTATAATTCTTCGCATATACTCGTCGATTTTCGATCACGTAAAATTGTATGGATAGCCAACATAACCAACTCCTAGTCCCTTTAACTCGATTGATTTTAGCCGCTCTAGGTTTCCTGGAAAATCGACTCAAAGTCGAGTGAAAATTCTGTCAAAACAGGACATATATGACAGTCCCAACATCGGATTTGGAAGGCAAATATATGCCGATTCCTCGACAGTTTAGAAAAACTACTTGAAGGGGTTTAACGACAACCTATAGGGTTTCTAAATGCTATTTTTAGATTTGGAATCCATCTACTATACATCAAGTTAAACTGATTTGAAAAATGAGGAAAAATATGAATTTCTGTTTTCAAAAATCTAGAAAACCATCCACACGACGTGCGTCCCGCCATTCCGGGCGACGTGGTCGTGAACCGAAAGCATCGAAAGCTGCGTATCGGCTTCGTGGTCGTGTGGGCCTTGGCGGAATTCAAATTGGTCGCGTGTGCGCGACGAATTTGATGCGTATCCGTCGAAATTCACCGTATCGTGCACTTTGTAAATTCTTCAATTACTTTGTGCACGCTCATCAGATCGAGACGAAACTTCTGCCAACAGGACCGTATCATTTTTCTGGTCCTGTATGCCAAGTTTGGTCCAATTCTGAGTCAGTTGAATCGTACGTCGTTTTGTGGGCCCCTGGTCCCACTCAACGGGTGATTTTGTGCACGGCCCTCCGGAATCCAACTCTGGACATACGGTTGGGTTCGTATCGGAAAACCGGATCCGTAGACATGTAGTTTGACGATTTTAGAGACCACTGACTCTGGCACGCTTTTCGGTACAAAGCGGGTCCAACGGCGGACATCGTTTTTGCCCGAAATTACCGTTTTGCCCCTGTGTCCAGAATTGGACTTAAGGACAGGCAATCCTAGCTAATTTGACTATTCTGAGAATGTTGGAAATGTTTATTTCAGCTTTCGGAGACAGTTGTAATGACTTGGACTTTCTGACTTATTGATTGGAGTTACATTGTTGGTTCTTCGTGCAACCCCCAGGCAAGTATACCTTGCCTTTCTACACAGATTTATTTACATGCACTATCTTTATTTATTATCCAGTTTTCTCATATTATTGATATGTATCTTTCATATCCTGTTCATATATTGGTACCATTGTTTTGTAGACCGTGTTCACAGTTAGCCTTGTGTTTTATTGGTCGTGCCTTGATTGAGTCGTGCCTTCGTGTCTTGAACCTTGAAGCTAACATACGAGTCCATAATAGGGACGAGGGTTAGTAGTTATTGGTCCACACCTGCGAGTCCACACTAGGGACGAGGGTGATGCTAGCCTGCGAGTCCACACTAGGGACGAGGGTGATGCTAGCCTGCGAGTCCACACTAGGGACGAGGGTTAGTAGTAGATGCTAGCTTGCGAGTCCACATTAGGGACGAGGGTTAGTAGCATAGAGTTTACGCCTGCGAGTCCACACTAGGGACGAGAGTGATGCTAATCTGCGAGTCCACACTAGGGACGAGAATTAGTAGTTGTTCAAACCTGCGAGTCCACACTAGGGACGAGGGTTTGAGTATTCGTTTCGGTTATCCGTTGACATCTTGACATGAGTTCTCTAGTCCTTATTCAGCAGTTCATTTTCGTGTAGACAATGTATAGATTCGTGCTTATTCATTACTCAGTTTTACTTGTTTATCCTGTATTTTACTCCATGCATAATAAACTGTTAGAAATGCTCGTTTTTATGTATCTTGCTAGTCCTCTGAGGACCTGATGATCTCTTCAGGTTTAGCGACTACATGGATTTAGTTAGCAGAGCAGGATGGTAGAGGATTGCGATGTGTGATACAGGTATTTGCTTGTGATATTTTATTATCTTCTCGTGCTTTATATTCCATATCATGATATACTCTACTTAGTTTATAGACTCATATCATCCTTAGAGTCTAATCGAACAATATGCTAATGGACTGCAGACCATGACCCATACTTGTTCATCCTTGTTTATATGATTCATGTGGATTGAGATATAGTTTAGATTAGATATGATACCCATGACCTTGACAGCTTATACGTACTCGAGTCGGGCTGGACTCCGCTCGATACGTAGATGGCTTGTTCACGAGCTCGCGTCCGAAAACCGGGTGCGGGTCGTGACATTCTCCGTGTCAAAATACACAGAAAATGATCATTCTCCGTGTATTTTTACACGAAGAATGACATTTTCTGTGTATTTTGACCTAAAAATGGCCATTCTCCGTGCATCTAACACGGAGAATGTCATTCTCCGTGTATTTTAACCTAGAAATGGCCATTCTCCGTGTATCTAACACAGAGAATGACATTCTCCATGTTAGAAACACGGAGAATGATCATTGTATTTTGACATAGAAATGGCTATTCTCCATGATTATAACACGGAGAATGATCATTCTCCGTGTCAAAAATACACGGAGAATGTCATTCTCCGTGTATTTTTACACGAAAAATGACATTTTCTGTGTATTTTGACCTAGAAATGGCCATTCTCCGTGTATCTAACACGGAGAATGATCATTATCCGTGTTAAAATACCGGAGAATGTCATTCTCCGTGTGATTTACACGGAGAATGATCATTCTTCGTGTATTTTAACATAGTAATTTCCATTTTCTGTGGTAAGAACACGGAGAATGGTCATTCTCCGTGTATTTTGACACGGAGAATGACCATTCTCCGTGTTAATATACACAAAATGGTCATTCTCCGTGTATTTTGACACGGAGAATGATCATTCTACATATCTGAACTCTCACCTTGTTTTAAGATCTATAAAAAGAAAAGAAGAAGATCTTCTCTCCACAATTGACCTAATTGCCGGAAACCACGAAGATGATGATGATCGATGATGATGAAGGATGATCGACGTTCGACTGACGAAAACCACAGTGAAGTACGAATGATTTCGCGATATCTGATAAAGATGATATCAATGGATTTCAAATTTCTCGTGAAGAAGAAGAAGAATACGAATTTTCCAATCCAAATCTGAGTTTGCGAATTCAAAATTATATATATATGACCAAATTTGCGTGAAAGGGTATTTTTGGAACTATGAAAATGACAAATTTTGTAAATACAGAACATTTAAAGAGAATCTTGGAATATTTAACGTGAAAATACTTAATTCTGGATATTTCATAAAATCCATCCAGTGGGTGGACATTTCATAAAAGTCCATCCCGAAATTGGGTTTCTCAGCAATTTCCAGATAAAGAAATATGGTTCTCTTTTGAGAATTTGAATAGCTTTGGCATCTCGTCTTTCAATTCTAGAGACTATCGAAGGCCCAACATTCTCCATGGGCTAATATATTATGGGCCTAGCGAAGAGCCGTCTCCCAACGGCAACGTAACTTGTCGTCGCCGGCACGAGGCAGTGACATCAAAAAGTAAAAATAAACGCAACAAACAAATAAATAGTGCCATAAATAGCTAGCTCAGGATTATTTCTCAACCTACCCATTTCTAGATCCCTCTCTCAGTCTCCTCTTCTTTCCGGTTTCCGCGTTAGTCTTTGATCGGAAGAATGGTGAGCGATCCCTCCAAAACCCTAAAATTTCTTTTGAAACCCTAGATTTTTCGTTAATCTGTATGATCAATCCTCTTCTTGTTTCTAGTTCTACATGGTAATCTTAGATTTTCCATTAACTATATATTACTTCCTTGATCCGAGTTCTGAAACCCTAATTTTGTTTTTGTTAATTTGGTCGGTATGGTCTTTAGATTAGGCCAATTAGTGCCACAATTCGAGGCTGATCAATTCTATATGATCTGAGGGATTGTTGATTTACACTTTCGATCGGTGATTAATTATAATTTTTTCAGGTTTATTAATCTTAGCCTATGTTGTTTTTATGAGTCGAATTGATTAGTGGTATCAAATCTCTTTTGAATAGCAAGGGTTGTTTTCTCTATTGATCTAGATCTGCTATTGGCAACAGCGAATGTGTTTACATACTTACGTTTTCGAAGAGGATTCGAATTTTGTTGCAACTCTTTTGGGGATAAATTGGGATCCATATTGGATAGTATAAACTATTGCGCGTCGTAAGTAATTTGGTGCCAAAGTATCAACATTATTAGGGCATTTGCAAGTAACTCTTAACATCATCTACGACAGGCTATAGGTTCTTGTTAACATGTCGGGATGATCTCCTTTCTTAATTGGCAACAATTTCATGGAACTCTATTGAAACACATGGGAATTTGTTCCTATTATTTATCTGGGGAAAAAAAAACTTGGGTGCGTTTGATTGCAAGGTGGAAAATATGTGAAAAATAAATTAATTTCACAGAATTATTTTACAACCTACTAGGAAAAAAATTCCATGGAAATTTGAAATTTTCTTATGGAGAACTTAATTTGGGTGCTTGATTTTCATTATTTTCCACGAAAATAGTCATTTGCCATGGAAGATGATATTTTCCTATGGCCCATGGAAAAAAGTTCAATCAAACACAGTAGTGTTTTAGAGATCCTCAGGGTTCAGCAAAGTTCAATATCTTATTTAAACCAATAAATATTGCTTTTTTCTTTTACATTCCGAGTTTATTCCATGTCATTGCATTCTAGTCATGTTCGAAGGTTTTCCTTCCATCGGCTGTTTTCCATCTTTTTAGTTAAAATACTTGAGATATTGAAGTGTGTGTTTAAGTAGAGATGGAATTGAAGGTCATTGCGTGTAACAAACGTGAAGTTTGAAAATTCAATTAAGAATATGAAATTTCAAAACTCACCTGAACGTTTCTAATTCGAGAGAATGGAGAATAAATCGATACATGGTGCTCTTGGACCGTGTGTATATGCCTGCTTCTAATTAATTTTGTTCTTATTATACATATTGTCACCTGCCAATTGCTAGTGAGCTAAGTATCCGTTTTTCATAGATGTCATTTAAAGTTTATGTTCATTGTAATTTATCATTGGTTCCACATTCCACAAGCTCTTAAGAACTTAATGAGAGTACAATGAAGGGATATAAGAAGCAATTAATTTTAGATCTTAAACATTACATAATATGATTTATCTATTTTATTTTTTATTTTTAGATGGTTTGTAAAACTTGGCAAGCTAATGTCACTCAAATCTAGAACATTTATTGTGCAATCTTATATATTTTATGTGCACTCTGATCTAGACCTGGACCTGTTAGTCATACAATTTGGCTAGTCACACAAGTTGGCCCCTTTGTATAAGCTTTAAACGGGCCTTCTATGAAATTTTTTCTACCCTACACGATCATTGGAAATTAGGATATTTCCCTACATTCCATAAAAACACTAGAATCCTGTAATTTTTTCTTAAACTTCTGCATACACGGAAGTGGTTCCAAGTTGGTATTGGGTTTGATTTATTTGGACTTGAACCGGTGCCAAATTTGAGTATCGGGTGTACCATGGAGACCCATACCCTACATGTCCAAAGCCAGCTCCGCATATGGTTGTTGAAAAACCGGGTTGGGTCTTGATCTCAGGTCCAAATTAGAATCATACATATTACATTATGTCGTTTATGGCTATCGTCAATATATTGCAACTGGATTTTAGAATGAAGATGGATAGAGAAAGAATTTGAAAATCCTCATTTATGCCACTTGTAGTAATAATTAATAGGTTATAGCAATGATTAGGCTCTTTTATATCGAAATTCTTATTTTTTGACTGATGCACAACTTTCATATACTTATCATAAATCCTTACCGGCTAACACATGATTTCAAATCCAACTATTTGGACCATGGTTTAAAGTATCGGCCGATACCGATACGGTTTGGCATGTCTCGATCCGATACCGACCGATGTCCAATACTGACCGATACCGACATCGGAAGTCTCTTTTCCGGTCAATTCGGCAAAGAAAATTAAACGAAAAAGACAAATCAACAAGGGTTTAAAGCATAATAAGGTTATAATTTATAAAAGCATGTAAAAGAAAAATAATAATCTATTGTATGTAAACAAATCCGTAAGGGTGAGTACTATTTCATTTAATTTCAAAACTACTAAGAAATAACACTAAAAATACTTAAAATTATGCCTAAATGTATAAAATATATGTTTTTAAATGTAAATAATTTATTAATAATTATTTGTTTTCCGATACCAAAAAATCCGATACTCCGATCCGAAACCGCCGATATCGCCGATACCATACTCATAGGAATAGTTCGATACCGATTCCGATACCGATACTGTGAGCCTTGATTTGGACTTTCAAATAGATATTGAATCCCCCTCCCCTCAACCGCAACCCCCCAACAACAAAAAAAATCTCCCTAAGACAATTAGCAATCTTAAATATATAAGTCAGTAGAACATGCAAATTTTGTTTCTACCTGAGTTGTCTAAATCAACAGATACTATTTAGACTTGCTTATTTTGATGAACTTGTTCATATAATCATTTAGCCATGAACATGATTTGATTGATAGTTGGGATCGATCTTATCTATTACGTAGTTATATGGTTTATTTCGTGTAATTTTCTCAACTTACTCCAGTTTTTTTGGACAACAATTGATTGCCTATTAGGATTAGACTGGCTAATCAGCTGAAATTTTTATGTAGTAGCACTCCATACAATATGATTCTCCTTGATAGTTGGGTGTTCTATTGGAAAAGCTATTTGTGGTATTAGGAATAGAATGCTATCCAGCTGAAGTTTTTACGTAGAAGACTCGCACGGTACGTATGCATCAGAAGATAAAAATTAATATCCTTGATAGTGGGGTTGATAGCAACATTAATTATAGGCATACTGGTAATTTTATACTTGAAAAACTTTTGTGCCTTTTTTGATAAAGCTAAGGTTTCAATGGTGCTTTACTTTTCCACTGTCTGTTATTCCTGTAAGAGTTCTTTTACAGCTGATGTTGATCTCTTGATCTCTTTCTTCTGTCAAAATAAACTAATTAGACTTGCTTATTTTGATGAACTTGACAGACAACATCAAGGCGCCTTGCTGACAAGAAAATAGCGAAGTTCCAGAAAAATATCACTAAGAGGGGTTCTGTTCCTGAGACAACTATAAAGAAAGGAAATGATTATCCTGTTGGGCCAATTGTTCTCGGCTTATTTATCTTTGTGGTCATCGGATCATGTAGGTGTTCACTCTCTTAGTAATTTTCTTTGTTACTTTCTCTTGCAACTTGATGTTAGGATTGTTGGTCTTTGTTCCATTATGGCTTTGTTTGCTGGAGGTCTAATACATAGAAATGGATAAGATAAACAAGAAAGTTATATGTGGTAAAAAAAGGTGTATCATATATGTTATTGGTTTTCTCCAGAATCATTCAGATTTTATCATGTCCTTAGGTCATAGATAAATAGTTGTAGTAATTTGTTTTTGTTTTTTCCCCTCTTTTTGCGTAGGAAAGGAATATTGGTATATAATTGCTTCTGTATTATTTCGAAGGATATAGCTGCATCATTATATTTTAACCCTCAATCTAGAGTCTTGTGTCCCCCGTCTCCATTTTATCCTTACTCGTTCTGGCAATCTACAGAATCAGTTATATGATGCAATTAGATGTTATTCTGGTAAACGTTGCTAAGCTATTCCTTGTGAAGCTCCTCTCTCTAGCAGTTGATTTCTTCCAATAGTAAATCAATAAATATAGCAACGTTTTGCTTGCTTTTTCACGTTCTTTAATCTCTAGGTATTTTAGTGGCCTGTCCATTCAACGATTAGTGCATTCCCAGTGTGCAGATCTCGTAGCACCAACTATGTAGTGTAGATTGCCATGTGTTGTATCAGCATAGTTCAGTTCAGAATTGCCTAAAGAGTTTAAAGATAGAGAGATGCTACGTGGACCGCGGTCCACATGGCTCTCTTTTACTGGTTTCTTTCCGTCGGTGGGACCCACATTAACCGGGGTGGTGGTGGTGGGCTAAATAGGCTTAGGACACGTAGCCCGCGGTCACGCCTGGCGGGCAATGACCGTGGGCAACGTAGTGTTTTCCGTAAAGATATCTATGTAATATTGTTGAACAAAATATGAGAAACTTTTATACGACGTTCAAGAAAATACATCTGGCGAGTTTAACAATAACGTGTTTTTAACATTAAAACACAAATACCAAGCATCCTAGGTAGCTTCCCTCCCTACATGAGCCATGCACATGTGGACCAATAGGAATGGACTCCTACATCCCATGTGCACCCATGCACTAGTACACTCCATTCCTATTGGTTCACATGTGCATTGGCTCATGTAGGAATATGAGCCTGTGGCTAAAAATTGAGCTTTGAGCGAGTACCCTCTGCTCAGCTTGCGCTCTGAGGAAGAGTATTTCTCAAGCTTGAGCCTAAGATTAGCCTAGAATTTGATCTCAAGCTCGAGTCTGCTTGGGAACCACTCGTTTAAATTAGAAGCTATGAGTTGAGTTATAGACAAGTTTGACCCCAAATTATGCTTGTTTATGATCTCATGAGCTGTCTCAAACTGAAAGTCTAGTTTGGTGAGCTAAATATCAAATTGAAAATGTTTATGAACTTCATAACATATTGGAAATTTGTAGGGGATTTCAGTTATGTTTCGGGACTCCATTTGCCATTTGGCCCCATACACAACAGGGGAGCCAAAAGGCTTGCATTTCAAATGGGCGTTTGGTCAAAGGCCCTATTCATTTAGGGGCTCAAATGGGTGTTTCAGAACGCTAGTCTAACAAGCCTCCCGGAATTGGCGTTTGCCCAGGAGTCCGACCCACGAATTACTATTCAAACTAATATGGTGGAACGATTTACTATTCAAACTAAGCTACCTAGGTTGATCGTCTCTTCTCTTTGCAGTGACTCCTCACAGCGAGTCAGGATCATCTTTCTCGATGAAATTCCATTTCCTAGTTATTAAAACTTCCTAACATCCAGAGTAATTTATTCGAAGCATGTTCTGTAGGATCCCTATGTAGTATGTGAACATTACAAGCTGGTAGGATGTTTTGATTTTAGATAATGATAGTCTCATAGCGTGAAGTGTTGCAAGTTAACTAATCTTGGAGGGTATCCTCTAGTTGATGTTCCATGTTCTCTCTTGCCTTTTATCTGAATTATTAGTAACTAGTGTGAAATGAGCATTTGTAACCTCCTCAGTTTGCGAAAAATAATTGTAGTTTGTATATCACTTCATTTCATAAGCTTACATTAATAATGTAAGCAAGGGTAACTCCATTAGCGAACCATACCATCACTCCTATGATATGTTGATAGGAAATTTGATGAAAGCATTACCCGCAAAATCCAACACATCTTTCTTGGCTTTTCTGTGGTAGTTTCTTTTCTTTGGTTGTTGATCTCTTCGATTGGTATCATCGTTTTGAAGTGGTTGTCGTCGGTCCCTGAAAGGCTTATATATTATTACTCTTTTCAAAAATCTGTCTAGGCTGGAAACTTTACTGTTTATTTGGATCTTCTTGTTGTGTGATCTCTTTAATGGAAATCATCTTTAGAAGTGGTTTGTCTTCGCATATATATCTTTAGTCTCGTTCCATAAATCTGTTTAGGCTTGAAACTTTTACTGATTGCTGGTTCTTCTTGGTCTGTTTTATGCTAATTATTTCACTAACAATGTTTTTTCTTGTTGCCAGCACTGTTTCAGATAATCAGGACAGCCACAAGCGGCGGAATGGGTTGAATGCTTTGCAAGGCCCAGTACACTCGTATGTGGAAATACATTACAAATTGACATGCATGAAATGTGTTTTAAACTGTTATGTAAGAGGTTTAAGTAGAAAGAAACTTTTGTGACGAGGTTATGGATATGTTAAACTCTCTAGCTGATGACACTGGTCATTGAATGAAACAGAAATACTGTCACTTTTGTCATTGGTAGTACATAACTTTGTTGTCATTAGTTGGTTCATTTTGTTACATTAATGTTTAGTGCATATATATATATATATATATATATATATATATATATATATATATATATATATCCATTAGATCTTGTTTAAGTCATATCTGATAATTTTTCAACGGTTAAACAAGATCTAACAGGTGTTATCATGGGAATGCAATATATATATATATATATATATATATATATATATATATATGGGTGATGCTATTAGCACTCCTAAAATGTCATTCGGCACTCCTTAATTTTTTAACATTCAAATTCCAAATTTACTCCTGCATTAAATATAACATTAATTTGTGCATGCATGGAGGGATGAGTGTAGGATGACACTTTAGGAGTGCCAATAATATTAATGTAGGAGTATATTTGGAATTTGATGTTAAAAAATTAAAGATGAGTGTCGAATGACATTTTGGGAGTGCTAATAGCAGCAACCTTATTTATTTAACTCAAGAGTATAAATATAAATATGGAAATTATATATATATATATATATATATATATATATATATATATATATATATATAGGGAGCGGATCAAAAGCCTCCCTTAGAAAACCTCCTAAAAAAATTCCTCACTCTAATCCGTAATATTAATGTTAATATTTTTTATTTTTATATTAATTTTAATGTTAATGTTAATATTAATGTTAATGTTAATATTAATTTTAATGTTAATTTAGTATTTAATGTTAATATTAACATTAATAATAATATTAAACTTAATATTAACATTAATATTAACATTAAATTACGAATTAGTGTGAGGGAGTTTTTAGGGAATTTTCTAAGGAGGACTTTTGATCCGCTTCAATATATATATATATATATATATATATATATATATATTTATATATATATATATATATATATATATATATAGAGAGAGAGAGAGAGAGAGAGAGAGGATGGTGCAGTGCCTCTGCCGGAATTTGTTTTGGCAAAGTTCTTATATCAACCCCTGACAGTTAATGGGAGTGGACGGGGTTCCGCTCCTCGGTCGGTTGACACGAATCGAAAGGGTAACGTCCTTCGGGGGATCAAAGTTCCGAAATCTAATACAGTTTTGAAGTCATATTTGCTTTGGGCAAACTATATTCCGCGGTGCTGTGCTCTTTTGGACTATGTTTTAGATATTCCGCGGTGCTGTGCTCTTCTGCTATGTTTTAGATATTCCGCGGTGCTGTGCTCTTCTGCTATGTTTTAGATATTCCGCGGTGCTGTGCTGTTGGAACAACTTTGGTTTCTCGGAGTTGTGCTCTATTGTATTCAGGGGAGTTATGTTCCCACAGGAGACGCTCCATTTCAGAGTTAAGTTTTCGCGAGAGACATGTTCCATTTAAGTTCAACGGGAACGTCTTCATTTCATTTAATTAGATTAACATCTCCATTTCAACAGAATTTATATTACGTGGATTTAGACATTTTTTGGTTGATTTATCCTGAAGGATTCTTGAATGATCTTTTTGGTGCTGATTGATCCCGAAAAATTCATTGATAGCGATGACCATTGCGGCTGATTTGATACCCCAATGATCTATTTTTTTTTACGGCCACATCAGTTCTCAAAGAACTTTGTGCGATGCATATGAACATCTACGCTGCCAATGACTGCCACATAAGTTGCGTGGTGGCTGCAGAAGATGAAAGATTATTTTTGTCCTGTGATCGCGGATTGTTTAGCCTTCGTGGTAGAGTGCTGATAACGTGTTATAGTAATTTTAGATTATAAAAAAAAAGGGGCGGAGAGAGAGATTTTATTTATTGGAATTGGCAAACAACCCTAGAATGTGTGTTCCGTACTTCATTAGTTTTACCACAATTCAGAACCCTGGGACATTGTTTAGGGCTTGAAATCCAAATGTAATGCCGTTCCAGAATCAATAGTAAGAGTTGGTACAAGAGTTTGGTTAACATTGGAAGTGGTATAACATTGACTAGCACTTCATTTAGTAGTTCTATTGTACTTCTACGATCCTATCTGGATACACAACCTCAACCTCAAGTCGTGCACCCTTTTAATCGAAAATTATATTTTACACTGCACACTAGAGTCGAACTCACGAGTCTAAGAAAAATACTTTATGTACCTCCAAAAATTCACTCCTCCATGTCTCTCTGCCACATGACTCTCTTCTATTGGCTCATGTTTTTCTCCAACCACTCCCCCATTTGCTTGAGTCAATAAGGAAGTGTCTGTGGCAGAGAGACATGGAAGGATGAAATTTTTGGAGGTACATATAACATTACTCCGAGTCTTAATAATAACAAATTATGTGTGACCCGATATATATTATAGTTATTACTGAACTCTTTTATTTTAGGATTTTCTTGACAATTGTTGGGACAATGGTTACGAGATTATGAGATATTTTTAAAGTACCGACTATATGATGTAACCAACAACCTTGTCTGTCGACAAAAATCTCACAGTAGAAAAGAAAGAAAAAAAAGAGAACAACATCAGCAATTCCAGGTAGACCTGTCAATGGATAGTCGAAAATTCGAATCCGATCCGATTCCGTATCCGAACTTTCGGATATTTTTCGAAATTTCGGATATCGGATTCGGATATCCAAATATTTTTCGGATATTATCCATTTTCGGATACGAATTCGGATATTAAGGTATTTGAATCCGTTAATATCCGATCCGACTTTAAATTGCAAATTTCGGATATCGAATTCGGATATCCAAAATTTTATATATATTATAGTATAATGTATATGTAATATATATTAATTAATAGAGAAGATTAAAGTATTTTATTCTCAACTAACTTTTACATAAAATAATTATAAAATAATTTATATATAATAATAATATATATTAATTACAATTTACAACATAAGAAGAAAGGACTCAAATATGTAGAGAAATTGAATTTGGTTTTCGGATATTCGGATAATAACTAAATTTTTAATATTTCGGATTTTGGATATTCGGATACTAGCATTCGAATTTTTTAGCTAATTGGATCAGATATTATCCGATATCCGTTAAACTAGACGGATACGAATTCGGAGTGTCAAAAGAGATATCCGTTCGGATATCGGGTCGGATTCGGATATTACAAAAAAAATTCGGATACGGATACGGATATTGTCCTGTCCGTACCGATAAGCATCCGTTGATACCCCTAATTCCAGGAGCCAAAGATCTTACTATTTTCATCCACCACCACCCCTGCATGTGTATAAAATATAAATAGTTCATATATATGTGTGTGTCCCTAACCCAAGTGGTTAGGGAGGGATGCTTACTTGTGGGAGGTCCCAAGTTCGAGCCTCCTCGGACACGGAATGGCTGGGTGGCCGTGGGACAGTCGCGGTTCCTAGCAGTGGAGCCCACAAGAAATAGACAAATAATAATAATAATAATAATAATAATAATAATATTATGAGGAGAGGAACTTAATTAACAAGAACAATATATATGAAGCAGAGCCTAGAAGAAGACTACAAGCAAAAGTCCAATTGCTTCAGAGCAAACACATAGGCCTCTCCCCCATGCAACCAAGTACATGACCACCACCATCTCCACATCAAAGAAAAAAGTTGTACTGCTCGCTTCTAAAAGAGCAGGTGGGCTTTGGATTCCCTCTCCCAACCATTTTCTATACACCCCTCATGTGTGCGTACGTATGTACTGTGCCATGCATGCACCTCTCGTCACACTTCTTCTTGTTGGTTTCCAAGCGTGTCCTCTAGCACCACAAAATCTAGCTAAGCACATGAACTTCTTCCGGTTGGAAATGAATTTTTTGATAGAACCAACCCCTCCCATCATCATCATCATAACCATGGAGAAGAATCTTGAATTATTCATTCTTATGGTCCTTCTCTTTCCTATTCCCAAGATTTAAAAGGCAGGTATAGGTAGAGGAACTCCTGCGACCTTCCTTGACTTTCCTCAGTATTTGAACTCTTTCTCAATGGAAGGTTATGAAAGGGGGGGGGGGGGGGGGGGGGGAGGGGGGGGGGGGGGGGGGGGGGGGGGGGGGGGGGGGGGGGAATGTTGAAAATTCGGAATGATTTTTATTTTTTTTGTTATTTAGTTTTAGGATCTCACGTATATATGGATATTATAATTTGCATTTCAAAATTTATTGACGTTAGAATTTGGGTTTCGAAATTACTGTTTATTGGCCAAAGTGAACAATGATTTCGAAATCCAAACAAACTTTAATATTGGTTAATTTCGAGAACAAAATTCTAATATCCATGTATATGTGAGATTCTAAAACTAATTTTTTTTTCTTGTACAAGGACCTGGTTGAAAAGTCTACGTGTACTTATTTATTGACTTAGTAATTATGTTATTTTCATTGGTCAACGTGAATAGTAATTTCGAGATCCAAATTTTAATATCGATTTATTTGGAGACCAAAATTTTAATATCTATTTATACGTGAGATTCTAAAACTATTTTTTTCTTCTACAAGGACCTGGTTGAAAAGTTTACGTACTTATTTGTTGACTTAGTAATTATGTTGTTTTAGTGGTTTGGAGGAGTTTTGTTTTGTGGATGCCTCACTTTTTCTCTTTCCAACATAATGCAAGAAAAGCGGATTAACATATTGACGTCAAAGTCAAGCACTATCATTACTCTCCTTGAGAGAGAAATGCTGTCATGGTTGTTAAGGAGTAAAACTTTGATATAGAAGCGGGTATCAAAACTTTGATATCCCCTATGTATGACAAGTGGGGTCCCCTCAAAAAAAAAAAAAAAAAAAAAAATATATATATATATATATATATATATATATATATATATATATATATATATATATATATATATGTTTACACATTTTACGAAGAGGAAGGGGCCCACATGTCATATATATAGAGGGTATCAAAACTTTGATACCCCCTTCGGTATCAAAGTTTTCTCCGTTGTTAAGTAGCTCTTCTTCCTCTCTTCTTGATCCGTGTGTAAGTCAAGGATCATCATTCCAACTTCTACCACCATTTCTGACACATATGGTAGCTCTTCTTTCTCTCTTATTAATCCGTAAGCTGCCTCCGTCCACTGCTGATGACCGATCTGTCGTTCACCCGATTATTCGATGGATGCAAAAATTTATGACAATTATAAAAACCTATCATTTGATATTGGAATGTTGCTAGATGAGAAAAATTATTATCTATGGGCACCTCTCATTGAGATACACATAGACGGAAGAAAGAAGATGGAATATCTTTGTGGCTCGAATAAACCTCTGACCGAAGACGATCTCCACGTATGATGATTGGTACTCCAAAGATAAGAAAGTCAAGAGTTAGCTTCTATCATCTATGAAGCCAGAATTGGTGAAACATTATATTCACATGTCGACTGCAACAGAGATATGGAAAGCCTTAAAGACTGATTTCTTTTATGAGAAGAACGAATTGTGACCTTACACCATGAGCCAGAATTAGGCTACCCATCTACAGGAAAGTTTGGCTGGAAAGTGTGGCCACTGTAACCTCCCTGGTCATTTGAAGACCCGATGCTATGAGTTAATCGACTATCCTAAAGGATGGGGAAAACTCGTTATCCCCACTACAACAAACAACATGTTGTCGTTGCTGACAAGAAGAACGAATCTGAGCTTGTCGTTGAGCAAATTACTGCTTTGGTCATTGTTGTAGGTAACGAGGGTAAAGCCTTAAAGATTTCTGATTCTGTTTCGAATAATATTAAGATAATTAACTCTGGTGCTACAACCAAACGGATGTCACCACAGCCGATGGCAATACAATTTCCATCAACAGGGAGGGCACTGTTCACTCACTAACAATATCAACCTAGATAATGTCCTTGTTGTCCCTTCACTTGATTATATCGTCTTTCAATTGCTCAGATAACCAATACCTTACATTGTGTTGTTATTTTTTTGGCCTAATTGTTGTGTGTTTAAGGACATCTGGACTCGACGGATGATTGGTTATGCCACTAAGAAGGGAAAGTTGTATTACCTAAACTTGACATCAGGCAATACTCGTCACTTGACTCAAGCCTTGTCGGTTGATATATAGTTCTTAGGTGCAGGTGAAATTTATGTATGATATATATTTGGTTATGGCATCGTTGCCTAAGGCATGCCTAGCAAGGATATTTCTAGCTTCAAGTGTGAGTGATATTTCTAGCTTCAAGTGTGATGTTTATGAACTGGCTTACAACCACCGTGATCCGTTCTCACCCAATTTGAATAAGAACTCTGTAACCTTTTGATGTTTGAGATCTGTCTAAACTTGCCACCTTAGGCGTTGCCTATTTGTTTATGACCTTTATTGACGACTGCACTCGCATGACATGGATTATTCTAATAAAAAATAAGAGTGAGGTGTGTGTGCTGAATTTAATTTTTTTTTAAATGGTGCAAGTTCAATACAAAGCACAGATACAGGTACTTCGTAGTGATAATGGACGTGAATATGTAAAAACTGATTTTTCAAACCTTTTTGAATGCTCATGGTATTGTCCATCAAACTACCTGTCTATATACTCCACAATAGAATGATACTGTATAGCGAAAGAATAAACATCTTTTAAATATGGTTCGAACCTCCTTACTTGAGCAGATGTGCCACTATCCTATTGGGGTGGGACTCTTACTTCTGTTGCTTACTTAATCAATATAGTGCCTTCTCGTACGGTTGATTTTCAAACACCACATCATACTATGACTTCACTATTTTCTACACCACCTACACCTAATGTCACCCCATATTTTTGGTTGTGTTGCCTATGTGAAACTTCATAAGCACCTCGAGCCTGAAATATATTTTTGTTGGGTATGCATCTCACCAGAAAGGATATCATTGTTATCATCTCCTAACGAAGAACATGTTTGTGACTATGGATGTGCTATTCTACGAGTCAATCATGTTATGTCTTTAATTTATTTCAGGATGAGAAGCGGAAAGAATTGTAGAATCTAGGAAAGTGCTAGATATTGTTGTTGTAGATGATTTAGATTTTTGTGGTGAAACATTGAATATAAGTTGTGATAATCTACACAATGATCCAGCTTCGAGAGCTAGCACTAATCCACCAAAAGTAGTTCCGCTAACAGTACCCGATATTACAACTGTGCAATATGAGCCAACAGTACCGATATTACAACCAGACCCGAACGTCGAATAGATATTGTCACGCCCCGATTCGACAAACCGTTTGTCCCCGTTAGTATTATGTCGAATCGATCGTCCTCGCTAAGGCTTGATGTCATACGAGTCTGGAATTGCACTCGTACAAGGCAAGAATATTACGTTTTAATCATTACAATGAAACACCAAGTTGAATTCACAAATTACATCAGAATTGAACACGCAGTTTACACTACCAAAATACAGACAAATAGCGACTAAAAATTAGCGACGGCGTAATCAGTCGCCAATTAGCGACCGACAAGCGACTTACGGACGACAGATTTTTATACTTAATTTTTTATAAGTTTAGCGACGGATCAACGACCATTTAGCGATGGAATATGTCAACCGACTGATTAGCGACAGATATATACGTCGCTAAGCTGCTGTAAATGTCGAAACGGAAGGATTAATTTTTATTCTAAATTTTTTTTATAAAGGTAGCGACTAACGAGCGACTACTTAGTGACATTTCTATGTAGCGACGACGTAGCAACGAAAAATTTCCGTCGCTAATTTGCTGTGAAAATTCGAAAGTTATTTAAATTTCAAAAATTTCCCAATCTCTTTCTCACTCTCAAGATCCTTCTCTCTCCTCCCCTCTCTCCCCCCCCCGACCGGCGATCACCCCCCCGACTGCGGCCCCCTCCGGCGCCTTCCCCCACTTCGGCCCCCTCCCTCTTCTTCTCCTCCGATCGACCCCCCTAACCACCCCCTCTTCTCCTCCTCCGTCGAGCCCCCACCTCCGGTGACCACCTCCTTCCGGCGTGCTCCCCCACTCCGTCCCCCCTCTTCTCCTCCTTCGAAACCCCGTACACCCTCCCTCTTCTCCTCCTCCATCGTGCCCCCTCCGGCTACCCCCCTCTGGCGACCACCCCCTTCGACGTCCTCCCCTCCGGCGTCCCTCCTCCGACGTCCCCCCTTCTCCGAGATCCTCTCCGTGACCAACCTCTTCAAGGTTCGAAATCCTAAACCCTAATTTGCTTTTATTTTTTATTTATGCTTTGTTTGTGTTTTCTTAACATGTTCTAGGATTTTAATTTTAATTTCGTGTTTGAAATTTATCACTATAGTAGTGGGTATAGTAGATAAATAGAAATTTATTGGTATAATAGCTTTAGAAATTTGACGGGACGCGGACACGAAATAAATAGGTGTAGTAGTTTTAGATTACTAAGGTAATTGATTGATCAATGCGTTGAGTATCAATTTGATACTTTAGTATCAACGTGATACCTAATTATACTAGGTTTGTTTTATGATTGAATGTATGTGAGGAGTACGTCATACCAAGTTATACTAGGTTTGTTTTATGATACCAAGTGATATATAGCATCTTAATTCTTGGTGCAGAATCATTCACGTGGATTAGAACAATGAATCGATACTTACTTGACCGTTCGTGGATGTACAATCGGCAACATGAGAGTATGATTGGCTTGACGGACGATTTCAAGGCGGGCATCGAGCAATTTCTCATATATGCAAGTAGCCATGCCGATTTCAGGGACAAAAGGCACATAAAGTGACCTTGTGTCAAATGTAAGAATATACCATTTAGAGAGGTGTCACTCGTGAGAGAGCAACTTTACAAGAAGGGTTTCAAGCCGAACTACAACGTGTGGATTAATCAAGGAGAATCTCCGGCTTCGCAATCTCAGTCCTTCTTCAATACCGAGGTGAGAGATTCTACTCTCGGAGATCATTTTGAATATCGCCAACCAACAAACTTGACACGTGAGATGGTATTAGATTTTGCTGTGGCACGTGAGGATTCGAATCCTGATGCAAAGGAGTTCTATGATATGTTCAAGCATGCTGATACTCCGTTATATCTGGATTATGATTCTCATTCAGTATTGTCGGTGGTGATGCAGCTGTTGAACATTAAATCTGATTTTAACTTACCGCAAGAATGCTATGACCGGATAATTCATCTTGTAAGAGAGTTGTTGCCAAAAAGATCAAATGATTTGCCTGAAAGCTTCTACAAATCGAAGATGATGATGCGGAAACTCGGATTGGGCTACCAGAAGATAGACTGCTGTCGAAATAGTTGCATGCTATACTACAAGGAGAACAGTGATAAAGACAAATGTATTTTCTGTGACGAGGACCGGTACAAGCCAATCCGGGGCAAAGGAAAATCAATTGCCCGGACGTGGATGCGCCCGTACAAATACATACAGTTCTTGCCAATCATAAAGAGGCTGCCGAGGATGTATATGTCTTCAAATACAACACAACACATGACATGGCATAACAAAGAACGGAAGATGGATGAAGGAGAATTATCTCATCCTGCCGATGGAGAAGCATGGAAACATTTTGATCGGTGTCATCCTGATTTTGCTGCGGAGCCTAGGAATGTTCGATTGGCTTTATGTTCTGATGGATTCACTCCATTCGGACAGTCGGGGACGCAATACTCTTGTTGGCAGGTGATTTTGATCCCGTACAATCTACCACCGTGGATGTGCCTGAAAACTCCTTACATGTTCCTTACACTTATCATACCCGGTCCAAGAAATCCAAAGAAGAACATCGATATCTACTTGCAACCGTTGGTAGACGAATTGAAACAATTATGGCAGTTCGGCGTCCAGACGTTTGATATATCGATGAAGCAGAACTTCAGATGAGGACGATGCTCATGTGGACCATCAACGATTTTCCAGCTTACAGGATGTTATCGGGGTGGAGTACTCATGGTATTATGTCATGTCCGATATGCATGGGGAAGAGTAAGGCATTCCACCTTCAGAATGGAGGAAAGACATATTTTTTTGATTGCCACCGCCAGTTTCTTCTTTCGTCACATTCGTGGAGAAGGAACAGAGATGACTTCAGGGCTGGTAAACAGAAAATATCGCTTCCCCCGTTGAGATTAACGGGAGATATAGTTTGGGAAGAGGTTCAAGATTTATCGACTGTCATGGAAAATCCGGGATCGGGCCATCACATTGAAGGCTTCGGACAACATCATAATTGGACGAAATGGAGTATCTTTTGGGATTTGCCTTATTGGCCGGACAATCTCATAAGAAACAATCTTGTTGTCATGCATATTGAAAAAAAATATTTGACAACATATTTAATACTGTGATGTATATTAAGGGAAAAACGAAAGACAATATTAAAGCAAGGAAGGACTTAGAAATTATTTGCATACGTCCAGAGTTGCATCTGTCACAAAGGTCCAATGGTAACTGGGTGAAGTCTCCAGCATCATTTACATTGAGTAGAGTTGATAAACTGATAATATGTAAATGGATTTCAAAGTTGAGATTTCCTGACGGTTACGTATCAAATCTGGCGATATTTATCAATCTCAACGAACGCAGGTTGATAGGGATGAAGAGTCATGATTGTCACATTTTCATGGAGCGATTACTTCCTATCGCTTTTAGAGAGATGCTACCTTCTCATGTGTGGACTCCACTGGCCGAGTTATCTATCTTCTTTAGAGATTTGTGTTCAAGTAAGTTGACAGTGCAACATATGCTAGAACTTGAGAAAAAAGTTGTAGTGACGTTGTACAAGTTAGAAAGGGTGTTCCCTCCCGGCTTCTTTGATAGTATAGAATATTTGTCGATTCATCTTGCATACGAAGCACGTGTCGGTGCTCCCGTCTATTATCGATGGATGTATCCATTTGAGAGGTATAAAATAATTTTCTAATTTTTAATTCTTTTATTTAAATAATTCTAATATTCAATATATTTCTTATAGATATATAGGTCACCTGAAAAAGAAAGTGGGCAATAAGGCTCATGTAGAAGCTTCAATATGCGAAACGTACATCATTGAGGAGGTTTCTAACTTCTGCTCGATCTACTTCGATACTCATGTCCGAACAAATCGGAATAGAGCGCCGAGGAATGATGAAGGTGATATCAATGCACCGAACGAAGGGATCCGTACAATCTTCAATATGGGGGACAAGCCGACAAGTGCGACTAAATTACGGTGGTTGGATGACGATGAGTTTGAAGCCGTACATCGGTATATATGCCTCAATAGCGGTATCCAAGAGATGGAAGATATTAAAAAGTAAGCGACACCATTTAGTCATTCTAAATTCGATATTTAGAAGTGTGCTAACATTTCTCCCTATTATTACAGTACTTTTAGAGCTGAGATTAGAATGGAAAGACCTGATATTGATGATGATGATCTTGCTAGAGAGGTCGATATGAAGTTTCCGTCGTGGTTCCAAAATTATGTAAGGATTATATTCATTAGCCATTCTAAATTTGATATGTTACTACCCACACTTTGTCTAATGACTTTTCTGATACTACCCACACTAGGTCTTCCGTCCTGGTACACAGTTGCAGAACAAAGGGCCAAGAGCAATTTCTATTGGATCGAGCAAGAAGGCGAAGTGTTGGAGCGGATATACAATCAATGGCTTTAACTTTAGAACTACTGATAAGCCTATCAATCATTCATTTGTCGATGAGGAGGCTAATTATACCAAAAATTTGGGAGTTTGTGTGAGAGCCTTAGTCTACGATGCCGATCCCGAATTCGACTACTACGATGTTCTAAGAGATCGTAGAGATTGAATATTCTGTTGATACGAAGATTGTGATTTTTAAATGTTGTTGGTTCGACACAACACCCAAGCAAGGATGGAAGATTGACAAACAATTTGGCTTTGTTGATATAAAACATGGAAAAAGTTATGGAGGTTTTGAACCATTTGTTTTGGCTAGTCAAATCGTTCAAGTGTACTATACGAGTCATCCTAGCCGACGGCGCAGTACCCTAGATTGGTGGGCTGTATGCAAAACCAAAGTAAGAAATACATATAATGTTAGGGATGTAGCCTACCAAGAGGAAGAGATGGTCAAGCCTCAACCAACATATATAAGTTTGGCTGGTATCGAGGAAGAGGATTTAGAAGATATGGAGGTTGCGGTAGATAACGTTATGGAGGTTAACGTTGATGAAGAATTGGAAGATGTTGAGGAAGAAGTATTGGAAGATGAAGATCATAGTGATAGTAAAAATGAAGAAGCAGAAGAAGACACTTCGGAATCAACCGATGATTCAGAAGACTCTTGGGAAGATGAATCAGACTAGTACGTATGTTTTAATTTAATATATGAGTTTTATTAGTATAATGACATGACATTAGTTTTTATTTTTAACACATCATCACTTATTATTTCTTTCATATTTTTCTATGGCGCCGAGAGGTCGACGTTCACATTTGCAGCTTGGATCTTCATTAAGTCCGCCGAGAGGTCTTCATCATGCCCGCCGAGAGGTTTCCATCACGCCCGACGACCTAGATTTACTGTACCAGTACTTTTTTGAATTAAAATATTTTGGATATGTGTATTAATATTTCTTATATTAAAACATTATTCGTATGTGTGTATGAAGCTAATTTTGGATATGTGTGTATGTGTTGTATTAAAACATTTGGGATACGTGTGCATGAAACTGAGAATTTATAGGAAACACAAATACTGATACGTGTGCCTACTGTAAAACTGTCGACATGGATAAGGACTGCTGGAAACACGAATACTGATATTGTATTTGGAAACTGTTTATATGACTGTATATTGTGTGTGTAACTGTCGACAGGGATGTAGAGTGAAGGAAACACAAATACTGACATGCAATATTGTATTTAGCGACGGAATGACGATGGAACAGCGACAGAAAACCTGGAACATTGTAGGCTAGCGACGGAACAACGATAATTTTTTCGTCGCTACATGCCTAGAAAATTTACTTTGCAGGCTACCGACGGAATAGCGACTGTATTTTTCGTCGCTAAGGTTCTGGAAAATATTATATTCCAGTATAGAGACTGAATAGCGACGTACATTTTACTTACTATTCCGTCGCTATGTTCCTGTCCGACACCAAAAACGTATCAAAAACATCTTAGTGACGTATTTTTTTGTTGCTAGCCCGTCGCTACTCTAATGCTGAATTACGCCGCTGCGACGTCGGTAGTTCGTCGGTAACTATAGCGACAGAGTTTTCGTCGCTATTACGTCGTTTTTTCCAATAAATAGCGTGTCGCTAAATGCGTCACTAATCAGTCGCTATTTTTGATAAACTAGCAAATGATTTAAATTAGCGACACGTGATTTCCAGACAAACCATTTTCATCGCTGATATGTGGCTATTTGGCTTTAGCGACGGAAAAACGACTTTTAGCGATGGAACCCGTCGTCGCTAAAAGCCTATTTTTTGTAGTGTTAGGAAGATAAAAATATGCTTTTCATTCATAGCTTGCAACAAAGTGCAAGTCGTAGTTACATTGGATGCCGTTGCGGCTACATTGATTCAAACAAAAGAAAATACTCAACAAGCTGCCTGAACTAATACTTGTCGTTTCATACATTCGCCCTTGTATACATAAGCCTTCGATGAATTTGCTTCAAAATACTTCAGAATAGGAAGAGCTTCAAAATGTCTCTCTGAACTTTAGCTTTAGTCTAGAGCTCCCGTAGTACCTAGGGAGTTGGAAAGGGGGTTAGCACACTTGCTAAGTGGACGGGACGAACCCACTAGTCTAAACCGACTCTGATTGTTAAGGTAAGCATGCTTTAGAGTTTTCTTTCTGTTTAGAACTAAATAAATTCAGTTCATATCGATAGCCATCTTTGAAGTAATAAAGCATACAATGAAACATAACGATTTATCATAATTCTTACACGACTGTGCTCGTCCCTGCATAAAACAGAGATAGTAATTATACCTGCATAAGAAAATATGTGAGCATGCTACTATCCTATATGTGGTCATTGGTGTTACATACCACTTGGGACTTAATCGAATTTGGTATGCGACGCTACCCCTTCAGCCTAGGTTCCAAGCCTTATTGAAGGTCCCGCATGCCTCATGCCGAAGCACGATAAATATTTCCCCTAGGACGATTTAGTTTCGATGCCCTGGATACCGTTTCGAGGAAAATGAACTTGTGCACAAGTTGTCCATGACCATGCCAATGAATGAATATATGAGACCGATTGTATAGCGCGGACAGTATTAAGTAGCATTATCATTTGGACTCATGCGAGAGTTCGTTTCCTCAAAGCCGTACATTCTGATTTAGTGTCCCGTAGGTACCAAATTTTTCGAGGCATCATAAGCCACCATCGACATTTCATATTATTTTGCAGCACGTGAAATAGTCTCTCTCTTTTCTAGAACCTTAAACTTTCTCATTTTGATGCGAAACTTATATTTTCAAAGTAATTTACTCTTAATCAATATTTTTTCCCGAGTTCTTGATCTTAGTGGATTGGCATGCATTTAACTTGGCATCATCGATTTTAATAAGGTCGAGGCAAAAGAATTTTTTTTGCGGGATAAAGTAGAAAAGATGGGGCCGAACCACCCACGAAGTATTCGATCGTACCGATAGTCGATGCGCTTCACAACGTTCAAGCTTCAGTTACGCGAGCTCCTGCAATAGCACCAATACTTAGTCAGAATTCATTCTTTAATCCTTCGTTTCGAAATTCGTAGAATGCATTCAGAAAACGTCGCGAAAACAAATTCATCTAAACCAAGCATCAAAAGCTCCAAGAAAACCATACAGTCGTCCGGTCCCTTCGAATTGTAACACCCAATTTTCTAAAATGAGGATAATTTTAAATTTTTTTAAAAGTTTATTATTTAATAATAGAATTTATGATTTATAGAAATTTTTAATTAATTTAATATTATTTAAAATTTGTGAATTATAATTTTGATGTGTTAGCTAGTGAACCCTAGAACTGTTGAGCCTAGAGACTAACCATGATCATGGGGACCTAACCATGTGATTAGAATGACTATTTACAACTTTTTAGGCTAAGGGTATTTTGGTCATTTTGTGACTTTTGAATTATTTAAGATTTTGATTAATTGGTGAATTTTAGATTATTTTAATAATATTTAAATTGATGTATTATGATTTTGGTCATTTTTCATATTTTAATATTTTGGGAAAATTTTATATTTTTAATATTATTTTTATTGGATTTGTTTAGTCGGGTTTGAGTTTCGTCTCGTTCCGACTTGTATTGTGACCCGGGTAGCTTAAACTATAGATGGAACCCAATATTAAGTTAAGCATGGCCCACAAAATCCAATATTTAAGTTAGTTAGACTAATTTTTATCATGTTAGAATGGTTAAGTTAGAGACTCAAAACTAGATCCTTTTGACCCCAAACTTGATCCTAGTCTAGACTTAGCCATAAGAGACTAGAGAGGGGCAATTAGGACATTTTCCATTAGACCTAATGGACTCTTTATGGCAGCCACCTTTAAGGGAGAATAATTCATTTTATTCATTACAATCTTGCCTCTTTTATCTTTTTTTTGTTCTTCCCTAATTTTAGAGAGCCTTCCTTTTGATTTGATCTCCAAATCAAATCATTCTTTCACCAAATCTTTCCTCAATCATTTTCATTCTATAAGGGAAGGGTGCTACCAAGGATTGGAAGAGAAGTGCAAGGAGGAGTGTCCACTTTGAGGGATCTTCGTATCGGAGCCGTGTCCTAAAGAATTTTATTGGGATTCTACTCCCAATAGGTAAAATCCATCCTCTAAATCGATTTTCTTTGCATATAAATTAGTTTTGAATCCGTAGGATCCATCCTCATGCATGTGTCCCCTTTAGGTTCAAATTTGAGGCCATTTGGAGCTCTCTTGAGTATTTTAGATATGTGTCTTGTGTCCTACTTGATAGATCCCAAATTAGGACACCCCATGTGTATGTATGTATGATAATAGTTTAAATAGATATTTAAATTCAGTTTTAGAATGGTTAGAGAGTGGATTGATCTTAGTTAGGATGGTTAGAATGAGTTTCATTTGGAACCTATGTTGGTATCCAAGTATCTTGGCCTACCTGTGTTTCTTTTGTCCAAAACAACTCAAATTCGTCATAATATTGATCCACATTTTTATTAACCAAAGCAACTTAGAAATGTCATAACTTTTAGCTTAGAACTCCGTTTAATCTCCTATTTTTTTTAAAAAGAACCATATCGAAGTTAGCTTTCCAAATATATATTTTAATAAGCCAAAATCATTCTAGAACTTTTTGTAAAATTATTTGAGTGTTAGCAGTCCGAAAGACAAACGCGTTTTGGTGTTTTCGCGATTCCGGGAGCTTCCGGACACGAAAATGCTATCCGTTTGAAGTTTCGGAAAGCTAACACGAAGGGCACTTTAATCCTAGAATTTAGTGAAGGCCCAATTGGTATAGTATTGGTTTTAAGTAGAAGAGTGACTATACGACATAGGCATTTTGTGTAACCTATGAGCCTATGTAGTATGGATATTAAATGAATGTAGAGTATATAATGCATAATATGTTAGATGAATGAAATGATATATATATATATGATATGTATCCTCTATACATTAATTTATATATGTGGTTGAATGCAAGCATGTAGGAATGCAATCAATGTAATGTATGTAAGCAATGCATAAATGCATAAATGAAAGAATGATATACAATGTATACATGAAAGTATATAATGAATGCTAGATATGGATGCAAGGTATACATGTAATGATAGATATGAATGCATAATATATACATAATGTAATGCAATATATAATGATAGCATGTATGGTAATGTAGAATATATGATGCAAGCATGTATATGTCCACTGTTTTCTATTTTTCTTACATTTTCCTTCCCTTCCCTTTCCATTTCAGTTTTTCTTTTTTCCCTCTTCTATTTTTACATATTGTATACAATGTATATAATGTATATAATGTATAGATGCATGTAAGTATGTAATATACATGAATGACATGTATGTAATAAAAATAAGTATATGTATGCAACTTAATGTTATGTGAATGGATATAATGCATGAACTGAAGTATGCATGTATATGGAATACGAATAAATGATATATATATATATATATATATATATATATATATATATATATATATATATATATATGTGTGTGTGTGTGTGTGTGTGTGTGAAGGTAATGTAATGTATGTATTCACATATATTTTGAGTTAAATATATGAGTTTGTATGCATATATTATATGAATGCAAGTATGCAGGAATGAATGTAATATAATGTAGAGTATGCATATAAGATATGTATGTAGACATGTATGCAATGTATGAATGTATACATGATATGTATATATGCATGTATGCAATGTAAGCATGTATGAATGTATACATGTATGTTGTGTATCCATGTATGTATGTGTGGATACATGAATCAAGTATGTATATAGTGATAACATGAATGAATGAATGTATAAATGTATGAATGAATGTCATATATGAATGAATCAATCAATCAAAGGTATAAGTAAAATATAATGCATTGTAATGAATGTTCACATGTATAATGTATAAAAGTATGTATGTAAATGTGCATGAATGTATATATCTATGTAACTATGTAAATATACATGATGTAACATATGCCTATATATATAAATATGTATGTAATGTGGATATGCATGTATGTATGAAGGTATGCATTTATATATAGTATCTATTTTATATTATACATTGTTGTGGTTCATATTGCCTTGTGATTGTGTGAGTGCTAGCCTAGGCTTGGTTAGGCCTAGTGAGACTTGTTTAGGCTAGGACTTGACCTAGTTGACCTAGTTTGACTAGTGTGGTTGACTAGAGTTGACCAAGTATTGACTTTAGTCTAGTTTGACCTACACAACATGCAGATGCATTATACATTTCATTTATCATCTCCTGTATACATCTTGACCTGTGTTGCTCTAACTAGAACTCTGTGACTCCAGTTGACCATCTTTTCATATCAGCTGTTCAGGGTATCAAGCGAGTACATTCACTGATAGTTTTTATTGTCTTGATATCTGCTATATTCGATTCAGTTGTGGTGTCTTACTTGATTTTTCGACAAGATGGTTTACGAACTAGTATATGTCGGATCATGACATGAGATGTTGTTCCTAGATTTTTTTGGTATATTGGTACATTTCCTGTCTTGTTCCCTGTACTTGTATAGACACCGATTCCTAAGAGGGAGTAGCTACCCTCTTAGGGAATCCCGTGTCATGACGTGTCATGTCTGGATCCATTATACTATTAGGGGATGGAGAATTATTAGGGGCTATGTGATCAAAGACACCCTGTCACTATATTCTTGTGCTTGTGCCACTCTCACCTCACGTAGGGTGTAGCGAGATCTTATTTCTTGTGCTCGTTATCCAGGTTGGCCGATATGACCCTTTCCAGTAATTTTCATGTTATTATCGGGCCAAGTGGATAGCCTGTCCTGTAACTTTCCCAAGACGATCACATAATGCTCTAATAATTCATGGCATATTTTATATTTATTTTATCACATCATATATCCTGCTCAGTTCTACATTCAGTACTTTTCTCACCATGTTATGATATTCATTACTCACATGTTCTACATGATCTTATGCTAAACCTTGATTGGAGGCTAAGTTTTGTTCGGAAGAAAGGTTACAATCCCGGTCCTTGCTTGGTTTACGGGTTGTAACTCGGCTTCCGAATAGCTCCCAAGTCATCCTATATCTTTGTCTTGTATTTTATTATACTGTCTCTTATAGAATTTTTCAATTTATATGGAACTGCTGTTAGTGTTTGTACTTGCTTATTTTTCTGACAGGATAACCGTTGATGTTTATAGAGTGCATGTTAGCTGATTGCTCTACCTTTTACGGGTATGGCCAGGATAGAGTTTGATGAGACATTACCCCTGGAGTCTGTAGATGATATAGCCCCTGTTTAGACTGTTAGATTGGTTTGCCTGGACTGTGATCCAGCTAGTATTTTCAGACTGTAGTTTTTATATTATACTTTGAGTTTCTATGATGTGTTTATATCGCTGAGCTTGTGTTGGACCTTGAACTCCTTTCCAGTTTTCCTCTCTATTATATTTCTATTTCGTGCTATCTATCCTAGTTTGTCTTGTGATTGAGTTATGCCATATTATACCTCCGTGTGGAGATGACAGGTACCCTTATATTTTATCTAATTGTAGTATTTATAGACGGCCTATACAGCGTTCTACCGCCGATTCTGCGGCGTAGGCTGGACGTAACCACGTACTCATGCCCCTAATCAGGGTACGAGTCGTGACACGAAGGGAGTCTTAAATAGAGCTCACTCGTCGAGATGCAACCTGCTGTATCTAGGACTTATTCTAACAGAAGCCGTTCCATTGGATCGATTCTCGTAACAATCGTCCAAATCGATTTGATCGATGCCGTAATGTGTTATCGTTTACCAAGCTCAGCGATCGAGTCAGATGACCATCTAAGTTCCCGACCGATCTGACTCGGCACAAACATAATAAGGAGTCCGCCGCCTATCGGAAGCGGGGTACTACATAATATACTACTAAAAAAAATTTTCGTCCCGAAACTTAAGAACAAGGGTATGACCTTAAATTAGGCAAACAATAAAGGGTACTTCTCCTTCTTCTCCGCCTCCATTTTCTACGTCGACTCTTCAACTGAATGGTTCTGCCAAAGCATGCGAACCAAGGATATCGATCGATTTCGTAATACATTTTTCTTACGGTCCAAAATTTGAATAGGCTCCTCCAAGTAAGACAAGGCAGTACGTAGCTCCAACTGATCGAAGCTAACCACGTGATCTGGATCGTGTACGTATTTTCAAAGTTGTGAAACATGGAAAATATCGTGCACATCAGCCAAGACATGAGGTAGTGCGATCCGATAAGCAACCGTTGTAACTCTCTCGATGATCTCGAAAGGGCCTACAAATCTCGGACCCAATTTTCTTTTAACGCTGAACCGTATCATTTCACGCATGGGCGTTACTGTCAAAAACACATGGTCCCCGACCAAAAATTCTAG
The DNA here is from genome assembly GCA_029216955.1 of Iris pallida. NCBI lineage: Eukaryota > Viridiplantae > Streptophyta > Magnoliopsida > Asparagales > Iridaceae > Iris > Iris pallida. The sequence goes on from JANAVB010012196.1 coordinate 1,497,532, forward strand.
CGGTCGTCGACGAAGATCTGTGTAGCTCTTTTGTCGACTTTGTACGATACGGAGTCTATCTCGGATCAAGCAAACCTTTTCGACGGCCTGCTCCACTAGTTCCGGTCCGAGCACTTGTCGCTCTCCGCCTTCATCCTAGCATATTGGAGAACGACACTTCCTCCCGTAGAGCGCTTCATTTGGAGCCATCTAAATGCTCGACTGATAACTGTTGTTATACGCAAACTCTCCAAGCGAAAAATGCATATCCCAGTCTTTAGATCGATCGTACACAGACGTAACATATCCTCTAAGATTTGATTCACCATCTCCGTCTGACCATCTGTCTGGGGATGGTATGTAGAACTAAAATTTAGTTTGGTCTTCATCGCCGCTTGCAGGCTCGTCAGAAATGCGATTGGAATCGTCCGTCTCTGTTCGAAATTATTAAGGCCGGTACCCCGTGCAGTCGAACAATCTCGTCGATATAGATTTGCTCTAACCGATCGACGCTCCATCCTACTTTAACTGCGATGAAGTGAGCCGACTTGGTCAATCTATCATCAATGACAGAAATCGCACAATCCCCCCACGACGTCTTCAAAAATCCTACAATAAAATCCATCGAGATATTGTCCCACTTCCAGTCAGGAATGGCGAGGTTCCGCAGCTCTCCGCTGGCCTTTAGTGTTCTGCTTTCACTTGCTGATATGCCATGCACTACGACACGAAAGTAGCCACGTCTTTCTTCAAGTTGTGCCACCAAAAGTTTTTACGCAAGTCCTTGTACATCTTTGTGCTCCCAGGATGTATCGAGTACTTCGCATAATGTGCCTCCGTCAGAATTTCTTTTATGAGTTCGACAGTTTCAGGAATGCAGAGCCTTCCTTTTAGTCGTAATGTCCCGTCTCCGTCTTCCGTAAAGTCAGTCGCCCTTCCTGTTGGAATAAGCTCGCGCATCTTCTTCAGGAATGAATCGTCTTTCTGTGCGGTCTTTATTTTGCTAAGCAGGCTCGACCCAAGCTTCAACTGAGCTAGGTACATGTGTCGATACTCAATTTTGAGTTCGATACCCATCACTTCAAGGTCTCGCAGTATCTCATTATTTAGGAAAGGTCTCGCAGTATCTCATTATTTAGGACCAGTGAACCCATAAACATTCTGCTCAGCGCATCGGCTACGACGTTTTTCTTGCCCGACGTATACTCGATCGTTAGCTCGTAATCTTTTATGAGTTCAAGCCAACGTCGTTGCCGTAAGTTGAGTTCTCGCTGCGTAAACAAGTATTTCACACTTTTATGATCTGTGTAGATTCTACAAGCCACACCATAGAGGTAGTGCCGCCGGAGTTTTAATGTAAACACGATCGCTGCCAATTCTAGATCATGCGTCGGATAGTTTTTCTCGTGCTACTTCAACTGCCGGAAAGCGTAGGAGATGGCTTTATCTTTCTGCATAAGTATGCACCCGAGGCCAGTTCCCGATGCATCGTCGAATATCTGAAAGCCTTCTGGACCATCTGAAAGTACAAGGATTGGAGCTGAGATGAGCCGTTGCTTCAACTCTTGAAAGCAAGATTTACAGTCGTCACTCCATTCAAATACGACTCCCTTATGGGTGAGGCGATTCAGAGATGACGCTAGTTTTGAAAAGCTCCGTACGAATCTTCGGTAGTAGCCTGCTAAGCCCAGGAAACTCCGAATGTTGCTAGCCGAGGTAGGTCGTTTCTAATCTACCACCGCTTCAATCTTCTTTGGGTCTACCACGATGCCTCCGACAGAGATTACATGTCCGAGCAATGTCACACTACTCATCTAGAACTCATATTTACTCCGTTTGGCGTATAATTTATTTTCGTACAGAGTCTGCAATACCGTCTTCAAGTGTTCTGCATGCTCTTTTCGATTCTTTGAGTTGATAATGATATCGTCGATGAAGACGACTACAAATTTATCGATTTGGGGTCGAAAGACTCGGTTCATCAGATCTATGAAAGCGGCTGGGGCATTCGTCAAACCGAACGACATGACTAGGAATTCGTAATGACCATATCGAGTACGGAAGGCAGACTTGGATACGTCATCGGACTTGAACTTCAAATTATGATAGCCTGAACGAAGATCGATTTTTGAAAATGTTGACACGCCTTACAATTGGTCAAACAAGTCATCGATTCGTGGCAAGATATACTTGTTCTGTACGGTCGCCTTGTTGAGTTCACGATAGTCGATGCATAGCCGCATCGATCCGTTCTTCTTTTTCACAAACAGTACGGGAGCTCCCCACGAAGAGACGCTAGGGTGAATAAATTCGCGATCTAGCAACTCTTGTAATTGTACCTTTAGTTTCTTCAGTTCTGCTAGAGCCATTCGGTAAGGCGCTTTTGATATCGACTGTATATCCGAAAAGGTGTCGATGCTGAATTCTATTTATCGATCCAGCGGCATCCCGATCATCTCATCAGGAAAAACGTCAAGAAAATCTGCCAAAACATCAGTCTGTACTGTATTTGTAATATCCTTCCGCGTATCTCGAACTGATGCCAAGTATCCCGTACAACCGAAACGTAGCATACACCTCACCGAAATTGTCAATACCACCATGGCCGTCTTCGAGACCGTACCGCAGGAATATTAGAACTTTGTCTCGCCAGGAAGACGAAACACAACTCTATTCTCCGTGCACCCGATTGTTGTATGACAAGCGCCCAACCAATCCATGCCCAAGATTATGTCGTACTCTTTGATGTTTATTACGACGGAGATAGATTTCTTCTTCCGATGCAAATGTGACCATTCCTACAAATAAAGTTCGCTGGCATATCGACTTCCGATGGAGTGCTAATGCTAATGTTCATATCTAGTGATTGCATGGTTATTTTATTTACTTTCGCAAAATTATCAGATATAAAACTATGCATCGTACCCGAATCGAATATTACTCGAGCAGGTATATTTTTAGAGTAATACACCTGTTACAATAGTATCGGACCCAAATGCCTCGTCTCGAGTCAATGCATAGACTCGGTCTTATGCTCCATGGCATTGATTTGACGGGTTCACTGGTACCGCATTTGCACCTTGCAGTGTAGGCATTTTATACAGATTTGGAACATTTCTTGGAGGGGTGTTGATTTGGCTTTCTCGCCTGACAGAATTGACTGAAGTGGCCTAGCTTGCCACACTTGAAGCATGTTCTCAATTTACAACCGGGTGCTCGGTGCCCATGCTTGCCGTATCTGTTGCGAGTTACAACGAAAAAGTGACCTCGATTCTCAAACGTGTTTTGACGATTTGGCACCCCCGATCCCCCGGCGTCGTTAGGTCGTTTATTAAAATTGTTGCGGACGACCATCACGGCTCATTGTGACATACGGCCAAAGATCCGCTCACTATCAAGTGCAGCTTCATAGGATTCACGATAGGTTTGGCATCGTTGATTCATGACGTCCTTATGCAATTCGTCGTTGAGGCCTTGTTGAAAACGCTCACACCATTCTTCTTTGTTGAACAGAAAGGCGCCGACAAATTTTGCAAGTTTTGAGAAGCTTGCATCATAATCTTCAACAGTCATATTCCCTTGCCTCAACATCATGAACTCATCCCCCTTCTGTCGACGGATGGCGCGGGGAACGTACTGCTCAAGAAAGGCTGCCATGAACATTTTTTTAAGAAATCTTGGTGTTGGGTTCGGTATCGTAGATTTTTTGCTTCTTAGTCCACCAGTCGTAAGCCCTCAGTCGTAGTTGTACAGTCGCACATGCTACCCTCTGGGACCCTTCGATGCCGAGAAGGTAAACAAGTCCTCAATCTCCGTGAGCCATCCCACAATCATATCAGGCTCTGCTCGACCATTGAACTTAGGCGGGTTCATCTTGCGGAACTCTCTTGCTTTGAACAAGGAAGAAGAGTTTATCGTTTGTGGTTGAACTTCTTCCTCAACTTCATCTTGAACGTCTTGCCTCTGTTCGGATGCCACGATCGTTGCTTCGGTATTGCCCACCATATTGCTTACGATTTGCGTTAGGTTGTCCATCTGCTTTTGTTGCACACCAATTTGGACTTTGATTTGTATCTGAAGCTGTTGCTACTGCAGCTCCATCAACTGCAGCATTTTCTCCATTGTAGTCTCTCTAGAGGTAGCATCCTTTGAATTCGATGAACTATCCGCAGTGTTGGTTGTTGTGCTGGAATAATTTTTATTTTTCTTAGTCATTCCTATAAAACAAAGTAAACTTGTTAGTATTTTTCAAAAATATCTACGGACTTACCTGTATAGAACTTTTATTTCATGCAGCATGTCGACAAGCATTCAATTGAGCAATCGCAACGAACATTCCAAAATGAAACATCTTTTAAAAATTCGAGGAAACATAAATGTGCTTTTATACCAATTTGTCACGCCCCGATTCGACAAACCGTTCGTCCCCGTTATTATTATGCCGAATCGATCGTCCTCGCTAAGGCGTGATGTCGTACGATGTACAGTTTAGGAAGATAGAAATATGCTTTTCATTCATAGCTTGAAGATAGTTCAACCACAAGTTGAATTCACAAGTCACATCAGAATTGAAATGCCAAGTTGAATTCACACGCCCCGATTCGACAAACCGTTCGTCCCCGTTAGTATTACATTTTGATCATTATATTAAAATACCAAGTTGAATTCACAAGTCACATCAGAATTGAACATGCAATTTTGGAAGATAGAAATATGCTTTTCATTCATAGCTTACAACGAAGTGCAAGTCGTAATTACATTGGATGCCGTTGCGACTATATTGATTGAAACAAAAGAAAATACTCAACAAGCTGCCTGAGCTAATACTTGTCATTCCATACATGCGCCCTTGTATACATAAGACTTCGATGAGTTGGCTTAAAAATACTTCAGAATAGAAGAGCTTCAAAATGCCTCTCCGAACTTTAGCTTCAGTCTAGAGCTTCCGCAGTACCTGGGGAGTTGGGGAGGGGTTAGCACGGTTGCTAAGTGGACGTGACGAACCCACTCGTCTAAAGCGACTCTGATTGTTAAGGTAGGCATGCTTTAGAGTTTTTTTTTCTATTTAGAACTAAATAAATTCAGTTCAAATCGATAGCCATCTTTGACGTAATAAAGCATACAGTAAAACATAACGATTTATCACAATTCTTACCACGATCGTGCTCGTCCCTGGATAAAACAGAGATATTAATTATACATGCATAAGACAATATGTGAGCATGCTACTATCTTACATGTGGTCATTGGTGTTACACACTACTTGGGACTTAATCGAATTTGGCATACGACGCTACCCTTTCAGTCCAGGTTGCAAGCCTTACTGAAGGTCCCGCATGCCTCACGCCGAAGCACAATAAATATTCCTCCTATGACGATTCGGTTACGATGCCCCGGTTACTGTTTCGAGGAAAACGAACTTGTAAACAAGTTGTCCATGACCTGCCAATAAAAGAATATATGAGATCGATTGTATAGTTCGGACAGTATTAAGTAGCATTATCATTTGGACTCATGCGAGAGTTCATTTTTCCAAAGTCGTACGTTCTGATTTAGCGTCCCGTAGGCACCAAATTGCCTGAGGCATCATAAGCCGCCATCAATGTTTCATATTATTTTGTAGCACATGAAATAGTATATCTCTTTTCTAGAACATTAAACTTTCTCATTTTGATGCGAAACTTATATTTTCAGAGTAATTTACTCTAAATCAATACATTTTTTTCGAGTTCTTGATCTTAGTGGATTGGCATGCATTTAACTTGGCATCGTCGATTTGAATAAGTTCGAGACAAAAGAATTTCGTTTGTAGGACAAAGTAGAAAAGAAGGGGCCAAACCACCCACCAAGTATTCGATCGTGCCGATAGTCGAAGTGCTTTGCAACGTTCAAGCTATAGTTACGCGAGCTCCTGCAATGACACCAATACTAAGTCAGAATTTCTTCTTTAATCCTTCGTTTCGAAATTCGTAGAATGCATTCAGAAAATAACACGAAAACACATTCATCAAAACCAAGCAAAAAAAGCTCTAAGAAAACCATACAGCAGTCCGATCCCGTCGAAGAGAATCTTATATAGAGCTTACTCGCCGAGACGCAGCCTGCTGCATCTAGGACTTATTCTAACAGAAGCCATTCCATTAATTGGATCGATTCTCATAACATTCATCCAAATCGATTTGATCGATGACGTAAGGTGTTATCGTTTACCAAACTCAGCGATCGAGTCAGATGGTCATCTAAGTTTTCGACCGATCTGACTCGGCGCAAGCATATTACGGAGTCCGCCGCCTATCGAAAGCGGGACACTACATATATTGAAACCTGTTTATCTATCGTTGACTTCTAAGAGCCATAACCAATCTCCTCCAGTACTAGATGTCCCACCACCACAACGTCTTCCACCACGAAAAAAATTAAGGTATTATAATTAAAATCCACCTTTGAGCCTGATCTCAAATGTAAAGTAGGATACTCTATGAGTAATTATTATGTGTCCACAAACAGTTTTTCCCAATCAAACAAGCTAAATTGTATGTCAATTGTTCTCTCTATATATTCCTAACAGTATGCAAGAAGCTTTAGTGGATCCTAAGTAGCGAGTAGCAATGGGTGAAGAGTTGAATTCATAAAGAAGAATGTCATATGGAAGATAGTTGACCACCCAACTGGTAAGAAGTAGGATGTAGATGAATCTTTATGGTGAAGTATCGAGCAGATGGATTAATTAACACTACCAAAATACAGTAAATTAATGACATATAATTTTCGTCGGCGTTAGTGACAAATTTGCGACAAATAGCCGACGGAGTACCGACGACAAGCCGATACAATTTTTATTTTATTTTAAGGGGGGAAAGGTCGCTCATCCGTCGCTAGAGCGTCGGAGATATAGCGACGGATAAGTAGCCGTCGCCATGCAGTCGATTATTTGGCAGGAATTGTTGAGGGAAATGGCGGGACAATTCTTCGACTATGTAGCGATGGATATTCTGTCGACAAGTATCAAAAATAGCGACGGTCTTGCGACGGATATAAACTGCCGCTGGTCCGTCGCTAAATAAAGAGCCCAGGCTTAAATTGAAACGACGGGAGAAACTTTTTATTCCTCCCAAATTTCATTCTCTCTACTCTCTCTCTCTCTCTCCCGCGGCGGTGATCGGCGACCTCTCCTCTCTCTCTTCCAAAGGTAATCTCTCTCTCTCTCTCGGTGGTCGTGGGTGTCGTGTGCTGCCGGGGGCGTCGTGGGCTGCGGGGGCGGCGGAGACTGCAGGGGTGGCGTGCGCGTGGCAGCGCAGGGCTGCGGCGAGCGGCGGGCGGCGGGGGTGGCGCGCACGGGGCAGCGCGGGGCTGGGGGGCTACGGGGGGTGGGAGGGGCGGCGGGGGTGTGGGAGGGGTGCTGGCGCGTGCGGGCGGGGGGCAGCGTGCTCTGGGGCAGCGGGGGGTGGCGGGGGTGGCACGCGCGGGGCAGCGCGGGACTGGGGGGCGGCGGGTGTTGGGAGGGGCGGCGGGGGGTGGGAGGGGTGCTGGCGCGCGCGGGGCTGCGGGGGACGACGGGGGGCAGCGCTCTCCGGGGCAGCGGGGGTGGCGCGCGCGGGGCAGCACGGGGTACAAATACAATGAGCAGTATCGGCGATATGACAAACCCTAGTTTAAGAAATAGGATATCGACGATATCGGTAGTATCGGTAGTTTCGGATCAGTAACCCAATACCTTATTATGCTTTTACAACCTTATTATACTTTCAACCTAGGTTCACAATATCGGTAACCCATTACCTTACCCTAATAAGGTAACCGAATACCTTACCCTAATAAGGTAAACCCAATACCTTAGCCTACAAAAGTCCCTGCAGGTGGGGATGCAGGTGGTTGGGTGGTGAGTGGGGGGTGGCTGGAGGGGTGGGCCAGGGTGCGAGGGCGGTTGCGGGAGGGTTCGGGTTAGGGACATATAGTTCCTGCAGCCATTCTTCAGATACTATGGTACGACATGGTGATCGGGACATATAGTCCCTGCAGCCATTCGACTGGCGAGACAGAAATTATGGTACGACATGGTGACCAGGACATAGTCCCTGCAGCCATTCGACTGGCGAGGCAGAAACTATGTAGCCATAGATAAAGTTGACTGTCCTCCGACCCTCATCGCTCGACAATGATGATATGACAACCTATCACTATATCTTATATAGTAGTAAATGATGTCTTGGTATTACATTATGTGAGTTCATCTTGATTCTGTTACATTCTTCAGATACTAGACACGATAAGAACATATACTACACCATATGTACAGAACATAGATGATTCACACTAATGTATGTTAGAATGAATCTTGGGTTGTGTTCTGAGCCATCCGTTCTCACACTTAAAACACATAGGAATTAGTAGTGTGAGAGCGCTGGAGAGAGTGAGAGCGCCGGAGGGGGGGAGGAGAGAGAGTGAGAGAGTAAAATGGTACGACATGGTGAAGTAGTACTGTATTTTGGCTCCAGCTCCGACTACATTTGCATTAATCTACGGTACGACATGGTGATCAGGACATAGTCCCTGCAGCCATTCGACTGGCGAGGCAGAAACTATGTAGTCGTAGATAAAGTTGACTGTCCTTCGACCCTCAGCCCTCGGCAATGATGATACGACAACCTATCACTATATCTTATATAGTAGTAGATGATTTTTTAGTATTACATTATGTGAGTTCATCTTGATTCTGTTATATCCTTCAGATACTAGATACGATAAGAACATATACTACACCATATGTACAGAACATAGATAATTCACACTAATGTATGCTAGAATGAATTTTGGGTTGTGTTCTGAGCCATCCGTTCTCACACTTGGAGATAAATCAAATTTTTTCTATTTTATCTGACGCATAAATAACGTTCGAGTGAGCCAAAGGCATGCAGCCACTTCCCTCCCTCCACCACCGTACCTAGTAGAGGAGTATATTCATCGGTCGCAACAGGGATTACCACCACCGGGCAATCGAACTCCTCCTCCTCCTTAAAGTATTGTAATTAATAAAATTTAGAATATTTGTGGGACTTTTGGAATATCTGTGCTATGATCGGATTATAACGACGGATATTAGGTTACTCTTTAGGATAATTGATGACTATTTTATATTAATTTGGTTTGGTCTATATGATTCTTGGATAATTGGTGTGCATTAAATTCGTATGTGCATATTTGGTCTATGTGATTCTTGGATAATTGGTGTGCATTATATATTTGGTCTATGTGATTCTTGGATAATTGGTGTGCATTATATATTTGGTCTATGTGATTGTTGGATAATTGGTGTGCATTATATATTGGTTTGGTTTATGTATATTTTTGTGAACAGGGAAAGTGCTGTAATTTTTTTAAAAAAAATCTCATTTAGCGATGGACTAGTGACCGGTTAGCGACTGATATTTCCAGTTTTTGACTACTTTTCGACGGCATTTCCGTCGCTAACTGGAGATTTGAAAATGTTTCCAGGTAGCGACGGGTGGTCGACGAAATATTCGTCGGCAATGTTCTGGTGGTATATAGTTCGACGGAATAGCGACGGAAAATCCGTCGACAAGGTTCTGGAAAAGCTTGACATTTCCAGAATATTGGCGATGGATAATCAGCCACAAATCAGTCGCTCTCTCGACGGTGTCGCGACGGAAAATCCGTCGCCAAGGTTCTGGAAATGTCAAGCATTTCCAGAACATGGTCGACGGATAATCCGTTAGTATTCCATCGCTAATCCGTCCTTTGTTAGCGACGACGATCGACGGACTAGCGACGGAACGATACCCTCTGATACACCGTTACGACGGTTTATCGACGGAATATCCGTCGCTAGTGTCTACACAGTTAATTATTTAATACTTGAAATGGACGAAAGTCCGTCGAAAAGTCGTCACTAATGCATCGTATTGTGAAGACGAAAAGACGTCGCTATTCCGTCGCTCTTCGACTACTTAGTGACGGATCATTATTAGCGACGAGCTGATTGCCGACAGATTATTTTGACAAAGATCCGTCAGTTATCGGTCGCTAATACTGATTGCCGACGGATGGGCGACGGATGTGGCCATCGCTAAATGAACATATTTTGGTAGTGTAATCGATATAAGCCGATAGTGATGACAAAGGGATACCCACAAAATTATGGGATTGATTATACAGATTTGCACTAGTTGGAAAGATTAATATTCTTTGTATTTTACTATCTCTGGAGAAAAATATCGACAGGCCCCTATACTGGTTCAATGTAAAAATTTGATAGAGAAAGTCCATATGGATCTTCCGTCTGGATTTAATATTTTAGGCTTTGGTGGCAGGAATGGTTTTAGGTTGTAGAAGTCTTATATGGTCTTAAGCAGTCATCTGGAGCATGGTTTGTGAGATTCACAAGCTATGAGACGATTGGTTATAAGTAGAGTAACTTAGATCATATCTTGTTTATAAAGTGAAAATAAGATATATTTACAACACATAGGTTATGTAGACGATATGATGGTCACAGGAGATAGTAAAAATGAGCGATTGGCACTACGAAAATATTTGTTTGCAAAATTTGAAATGAAAGATCTAGGTAATTGCCACGCCCCAAAACCAGAATACTGGTAAGTAGGGACGGACCAGGCCAGCTACGTAATACCAAAGTACTCCAGTACTCTGAAATAACGTATAAACTGTCAAGACGTGGGGGTTACTACTACAAGCCAACAGTCAATGCTAGGTCAAGCAATCCTAGGTATCTCAATCACAGACAAATATGTAAAGTACAAGAAATATGATCATCAGACATAAGATAGTAAAACGTTCCAAACTATATAAACATCGATGATCATGAAGCTAGTAATACAAAGTGAAGAACTAGCAAGAGTAATAGTCATACATGATAAGCTCTAGCTATTTAGTCTAGAATACGCACATCATGTTTAGGCCAGTAGGCTAAATGTCAAGATCCAAAACACGAGCTAAACACGTGCTCGGAGGCTAAACGACACAAAAGAATAATGTACATAACAAGTGGGAGAATAAAATAAGAAACCCACTATGGTTCTCTGGTGCTCCGGATGGTCGTCATCGAGTAAATGATGCTGAAGATCCTCTGGGCTTCTCTATCAGATCTGGCCAAACAAAACCAGTGGAGTCAGAACCCCAATAGCAAGTACCACAAAGGAAGCCAAACTTATGAACCAAAACCAGCAATAACTAACATAGCAACGGTTAGAAATACAAATAAGTAAATACGGATCGAGACTCGTGTACGACCAATGCACTTATCCCGAGAATAGAAAAGACAATAAGTAAAGTATCATGTGACATAAAGTAATTAACATGTGACATATTGTAAAGTGTAGCCATATTAAGTAAATGAAAGCTTGAGAATATGTGAAATCAATTGGCCATGTAAGCATGTGAGATAACCGAGTCATGAGAGCATGGTGACTTAGCATGGGGATCATGTAAAGCTTGTGAGATAACTGAACATGTGAGCAAGTGAGATAACTAGAAAATGAGAGCACGTGAGAAATATATAGAATGACAATGATAAGATGGCTTAGGAACTATTCCGAAGCCAACTTATAACCCGTAAACCAAACAAGGACCGGGGTTGTAATCCTTCTCCTGAACAGAACTTTGTCTCTAATCAATGTACCTCATAGGAATCATGTATAGCATGTGAGTACTAAATAGGACAACAAATGACAACATGACTAAGAAACTATTCCGGAACCCAATTTACAACCCGTAAACCAAACAAGGACCGGGGTTAACCCTTTTCCTGAAGAGAACTTAGTTTCTAATCATTTATCGATAAAAGTAAATCATAAACAATGATGTACTGGAATAAACAAATACGGACACTGCCTAGACAAAACTAGAATAGATTGGACTCCATACAACAATCACGACCAAGCAATGAGTACCGCTTTATGCATTAGCTAACTAGGGTTATCACAATCCTAATTACTAAGAGCATCATTAGTAAAGCCCATCCCATTTTCTAGATTCTAGATTTAGAATGTAGGAGCTCATTTTGTAGAATAATAAGTCTCATTCCTAGTCCCAATTTCTACAATTTCGGTCCCAACCCATCCATGGGTGCTAAGGGTTGGGCCTCCCAATTTCTAGATTCTAGATTGTAGAAACTCGTTTTGTAGAATAGTAAGTTCCAATTTGGAGCCCAACTTTCTAGATTCTAAACTTTATATTATTTTTTTCCTACATTAATTTTTGACCACACAATTTTTGGGACCAGAGCTCACTTTATCATTTCCTACTATTCTCATACAGACCCAACCCATTCTACATTTACCTTTTTTTTGAAATTTTGGGCTCCAAATTGCATTGGAGAGTCCCAACTACTAATGATGCTCTAACAAGATGCACCTTTGAGAAATCCAATCCAGTTACCTGTCATTTAAACTACTCGACTTATCGAGGCCAAAAGGAAAAGAAGATAATGGTGGATACATCGTCCGAAAGACAAATGTATCCAAGATCTAATAGTAGGTACATCGTCCAGGAGACAAATATACCCTATAGACATATACAATAGTGGGTATATCGCCCAGAAGACAAATGTACCCTATAGACATATACAAGGTGCAACACTCGGCGGTATGCTGGAAGTGTGCTCATCATGACAGATAGCTCCAAATCCATTCAGGTTGGGGCCGGGACAAAGGGCTTGCAGGTAACTAGGAAATTTTCTCCTCCCAATGATCTAGATAATCAAGCTAGTTGTTTAGTTTTAACAATTTCTTGTTGGATTCTAGGTGTGGCATTCCCCAGAATCTATCTTAGACATGATATCTAAGACTTGACAATACAAGAAAGTGCATTATAACAGGCCACAACAAGAAAATATAATAAGCTGGAAGCTAAGGGTGCGCTACGACGAGCTACTATAGAAAAAAAATAGGGAGTGTGCCATGACAGGCCACTATCATGTAAGTAGGAAAAGACATGTACAAGAGTGCTCCATGACGGGTCACTATCAAGTAAGCAAAGAAGACATGTAACATGAGTGCGCCACAATAGGCCACTATCTAGTAAACAAGAAAAGACATGTACAAGAGTGCACCTCGACGGGTCACTATCTAGTAAACAAAGAAGACATGTAACATGTGTGCGCCACAACGGACCACTATCTAATAAGCAAAAAAAGACATGTACAAGAGTACACCACGACGGGTCACTATCTAGTAAACAAAGAAGACATGTAACATGAGTGCACCACAACGGGCCACTATCTAGTAAGTAAAGAAGACCTGTAGCATGAGTACGCCACGACGGGCCACTATCTAGATTAAGCAAAGAAAAGACATAAATTATGAGTGTACCCCGACGGGCCACTATCTAAGAATAAGCAAACATGACAATAAGGATCGCATGTAGAAAGAATTAGATAAAAGATATATCATGGCATGGGAGAAGAAATAAATAAAAATAACTACTTGACATAAAATAATCATTGAATCTGTGCTAGTGTTAAGAATATAAGGGGGTACAATTATTCTCTAACTGTACAAAATCATCTAATCATGTTAAGAAATTCATTTTTGTTTAAGAAACATCAAATATTGCCAAGTACAGAAACATGCCAAAAGATCAACTATGATTGAAATCATCAGTCACATATGAACTCCAATTAAGGTGAAACGTGAAGATTCTTGAAGACAAGACAAAGATCTACAACTTTTATGTTTTAAATTTTACAATATTCTATCTACAAAATGGCTTAAAGCGACAACAAAGTCATTTAGAGTGATTCGCGCAAGGGCAAAAGGCGCATGGCGCAAGGTGCAAGGTGCACGAGGTATAAGGTGTACGAGGGGTAAGGTGCACGAGGTACAAGATACACGAGGTGCAAGGTGTGCGGACCAAAAGGTGCGTACGAGGTGCGCGAGGTGTCATCCCTACCAGCAAGCTTTTGGCTATAGAGTTTTAGAAACTTCTAATGTCCATAACTTAGGCTAAAGGACTCGAAATTGGACAAAATAAAGGTCTAAACTGAATGAAATTGAATTCTCTACAACATGGAATAAGTAGTTTTCTAAAATAATAAAGTTTAAGAGATCAAAACCAAGAAAAATTAAAAAAACTATAAACTTAGATCTACAAAAATGTAACCATCAAAACCAAAATCTTCAAGTTCTAAAGAGGCTTAGAATCATGCAAGGAAGACAATAGAACGAACAAAATGGCAAAATAATAATGTTCAAGATTTGGCAAGATGTACTTGCCTAGCGTTGTGGGAGGAGTAAATGAAGAAGAAGATGAATAAATAAATGAAGTAATGAAGAGAGAGAGAGAGAGAGAGAGAGAGAGAGAGGTTGGATTTATATAAAACCTTTTTCATCTAAAATTAACCCAAACCAAGACATGTCAAGTTGAACCAAACCAAAATAAAGCAAGTCAAGATTAAACCAAGTCAAGACTAAGAAAGACAAGTCAAAACACGGGTCACATGACAAATGTCAGAATCTCGTACACGTATACTGAAAGTACGAATAACCGAAAATGGGAGTGGCTGGCATGCCGTCGGTATACACTGGTATTCTGGCGGTATGTCGGTCAAGGAAAAAATCTATAAGTTGGAAAAATTTAAAGCGTTTCAAGAACCCAAAAAATACGAAATACAGTACAAAATACGTATCCATATATAAATACCGATACTGTGAGACGAGTCTCACAACTCTTCCATCCTTAGAAAAATTCCATCCTCAAAATTTCCTAAAGCTAGTCGAGCTTGATAAACAAAACAAAAACTCAAAAAAATACAACTATCTCAATAAAAGAAAGCATGGCATATAAACGAAGGCAACAGTAATATAAATAAATGCGTAAGCAGTAAATGAAGGCAATTGTAATATAAATAAAAGCGTAAGCAATAACGCAAGCACAATCAAGAAGGGCTGGAGGCATATGAATAAATATCTCCTGAGTAAGTTGAGTTGGGACCCGCCCTCGCTGGCCTACGCTGACTCCCAAAATAGATTGGGGTCAAGTCTGAAAGTAAGTCTGTACCAATGACTTATTCTAAGACATGACTCTACCTAGGACGCATCTTCGTAGTCGAGACACGTGATAGATATCATGTATCTCAAGATACAAAGACAGAAGAGTGGGATGAGAAACTGTCATTCACTCACCGAATAAGTCAAGCCGACCGTTGTACTCCTGATATCGGCGGAATACAAGGCTGTCGACAAGAACCAAGATATACTGCCACAACCTGGCCGGCTACTGAAAGATAAATCAAAATGACATAACTGAAAGAAGACCATAAAGATGGTACATGAGACTTCCAAGTTACTACCCTCATGCTGATACTACAGCTGCTCCTGGTACAGCGCATTCAATCGCGCTCTGAGCTGCCTGACCCTCTGAGCTCGTGATGGCGGAGGATATTGTGCCAATGGCTGATCATCTAGTATTAGCCCTAACTTCTCATCCACTGTTGGATTGATGACCGATGTGACTGAAAGGACTGAGGTGATACATCTGGTGTAGCTGGTCGTCCTCGGGATGTCGGATAGGAGCAAGTGCTAACTGAATGGTCCTCTATGCCACAGCGGAAGCATCGCCTATTGGCCGCCCGAAAAACTGATCTGAGATGCCCTATCTTGCCACAATAGGTACATGCTTCTTATTCTGTCTGATACTGCTGGTCTCTCTGCCTCTGAGCTTGGGCCTGCATATACTGCTGAGACCCCTCCTGCTGGAATGCATGGGACTGCGTCGATAAAGGCCTCTGAGCTCGCCTCTGCTGAATTGGTATTAGTAACCCGAACTGGATAACTGTAGGCTGGAAGGATGAAGATCCAGCTGAACTCCTCCGAGGACAAATATCTATCATGTGGTCTGGTGATCCGCACGAAAAATATAGAAAGTTGGCCCTTCGACAAGTAAGATGAGTGTGCCCTCCCCTTTCATAGAAGGAACATACGACCGGTAACTCCTGGTGCTGGTATGGATGTTGGTATGCGGGTACTGGTGAGGGATATTGAGGTGAAAAGCCTGACACGGGTGCATGGTACCTCTTACGACCCTCAGTTCTGGATGTAGTCCTCCTGGCTATATGCTTGTGCTCTTGTGCTGCCTCTACAGTAGGTCGAGCTCGATATGCTGACAAACTAGATGAATGGTATTGTCTGGCTCCAATCTGTACTCCTTTTGGCTGCAGATCCTCGGCTTAAAATAACTCTGGCATTCCTTGTCTACTACATTCTATCAATATTTGAATACTCTACTGGAGAACGAGATCTCGTTGTTGTTGTAACTCCATCATATCCTTCATGATTCCGAGGAATGCATGCACATCAGGATGATCTGATACTACCTCTGTTCGGACTGTTGACTGTAATGATGATACATGATGCCCTGACTCTGGCGATGCCTCATCTGGATGATGATCTATCACTGGTACTAACTGATGAGACTGGCTGAACTAGAAGTACTGACTGCATGGGCACAGCTGGCTGATCGAAATGGACGGACATCTCTGCCCTTGGGTCGACTTTCGACTCTGTTCCTGAATGCTGAGACTGATCCTCCAAAACTGGCCTAACATAAGGATGTTGACCTGCCATCGGCAGAACCCAAACAAGATGATCGAAAGGATTAAGAACAGTGCCCCTGAAAGTTAAAGGACACAAAGATCAAATTGAGAGGACAGGAAGGATCAACGATCAAGACAGATATCAGGTCAAAATATCAGAGATATAGAATAATACGAAGGATATCAATAAAGCAGAATTGTGACTGAGCTATCTAAATATCAGTAACCCTACATATCTGATAAATCAGACCTGCATGGACTACCACTAAAACCTATGTCACATACCATAACCAGAATACTTATACCAAAACCAGAATACCGGTAAGTAGGGATGGACCAGCCAGCGACATAATACCAAAGTACTCTAGTACTCTGAAATAACGTATAAGCTGTCAAGATATGGGAGTTACAACTACAAGCAAACAATCAATTCTAGGTCAAACAATCCTAGGTATAGGGTGTGAAAAATTATGACACGCTGACATAAGACCAAGTCAAAAATATCCATACGCTCAAATTCATACGCTCAGCCAAAGCCATACGCTCATTCAAAGGCTATACACTCAAAGTCATACGCTCAGCTAAAGCCATACGCTCAGTGAATATTTTATTATTTCTTGAATGACAGCACAGCACATGCTCAATGGAGGATGAATCTGACACTTCGTCTTTCGTGCAAAGACAGCTGTCCTAGGAAGATTAATCGTCGTATGGATTTTTGAGAGTTGATTTTGTCTCTTACGAGGACAGCTCATTAGCCATCATAAATTTACAGCCATCATTACTGTCATCTCTGACAGTCTGTCAGCCGTCATATCCGTAACACGACGCTCGAGAGATATTTGTCAATTATTGGAAGATATGGCGTTGTTGAGAAGATTGAGGACAGCTACGTGTCTACTCCCCCAATGCTTACGACTCCTTGTCAACCAAGTGAGCGTATATACTCCATACAACTCCTTGTTAACCAAGTGAACGTATGATATCCATACGACTCCTTATCAACCAAGTGAGCATATGTACTCCATACGACTCCTTGTCAACCAAGTGAGCGTATACACTCCATACGACTCCTTGACAACCAAGTGAGCGTATGTACTCCATACGACTCCTTGTCAACCAAGTGAGCGTATGTACTCCATACGACTCCTTGTCAACCAAGTGAGCGTATGTACTCCATACGACTCCTTGTCAACCAAGTGAGCGTATGTACTCCATACGACTCCTTGTCTACCAAGTGAGCGTATGTACTCTATACGACTCCTCTTCAACAAGACAACGTATCACAGCAAATGCATTCAGGATGGCTTCAAATATACAGTCAACACACGTTTTCACGTGTCCTGTACTTAGTGATCCACTCATTCAGAAGTTATGCAACGTGGCTTTCATGCCATCAATCTCTCCTGGATATACTCTACTACTCTCAACCGCACTCCAACGTGTCTCCACCAAAATTTGCCATGCGTCCCTGCAGTTATGCACACGTCAAGTAACTGACTGAGCGTATGCCCAGAGCAGTTATCCAGAACTCTATAAAAGAGAGTTTTTTCACCTTCAACACACTACATTGAATTCAGAGAGAACAGAGAGATTGCTCAGTTGCTGTCCAAGTTCTTCGAGATCCAAGCTTTCTTCATCGCATCGTCCAAGGGATAAAGTAATCGTCTTCTAGATTAGATTTCTACAGTTGTAATTTTCTCAGAAACACAATAAATAAAGTGAATTTATTTATGGAAAACAAATTGGCGACTCTGCTGGGGAAAGCCGTCTCCTGTAATGAGACAGCAACAACTCAATGCGATATTTCGTCGATCGGCTCGACGAAGAAGACGATGGTCATACAATTCGACCAATCTGCTTACGAAGAAATGCTCAAGACGAAGGAAGGCCGAAATGCTTCCTCTACTTCTCTCTCTGCCAAGAAGAAAGGACATTCTGTCTATGTCCCTAAGTCTTCTCCGGTGGTCCGAGACACTTCTGTCACTTCCCACGCTGACAAGAATACGTCTCCAACCTCAGCAAAACACACCTCGGCTTATCTGAATATAGAAACAGTGGCTTCTCCTAGTTACGCTGATAAAATGGGCTCTTTAGCCAAATCAGCGTGTCCAAGGAAAACCATCTCTGGACATGTCAAAGTCTCTACACCTATGATAGCAGTCGGCTCTTTAGCCACTAATGACTCTGTGCGTAAGACAATCAAAGGGCAGCGTACGGCAAAGGCAGCGTACAGCAAAGGCCGACATCAGACAATATATGCTAAACAAAAGCCAGCGTATGCTAGGCAAAAGATAGCGTATGCCAACCAATACAGTCCTTTGATTGATTTTTAAGACCAAGCTGGGGGTTCTCTTCCACAGAATAGACAAATGATTCCCCCACAACTTGCACATCTTGTGCCAACCAAGGAGAACGACTCTTTAGTCAACTCCTCTGCTCCTAAGGTTTTTACCTCTGGGGTTAATTTGACTAGTACTCTTACTAGATCAAACAAAGGAAAATGCCTTTTGGCTACTTCCTCTAAAGATGGATTATTACCGACTCCTAGTCGGAATAATTTTCATCTTCCTTCTCTCAAAATTTTTCGATCCGAGAAAGGCAAATTACAAGTATCCAGGACTGATACCAAGGTTGTACCTCCTATGGACCTTTGTGATAAGCTTAACCGAAATCGTCTCGGTTCTACTTCTGACATAAAGAAGCCTTATCAAACTGAGACAAGTATAATGGATCCTGATGCACAATATGCTAAGAATTATATCGCTCAGATCAATCAGTCTTTATACACTCAAGAACCAAAAAGACAGAAGAATAAAAGACAAGTTTCTATACAGAAACCATCTTCAAATACTTCCCAGTCTGTTTCCTCAGATCTTCGGGAGCATTTGCAAAACAAGTTGAGAATCAACACTCCATCTGTCTCTGACATTGCTCATATTCTTCATGAAGAGCATTGTTGTAACTTACAACCTCGGGTCGTCATTCAGTGTTGTTGTTCACCGAAAAGACGATCTGTCTTCGAACGGATTCAACATGAATCAATATCAGACGAAGATGAACCTCTTTATGCTTCCATCAACATGACCTCCAAAAATATTAGGGGTAGAATACGAGCTGATTCTGAAGATGGTGTTTACCTCGGCACCTGATCTAGAACCGGAGCTTCAACCAGGGTCTCTTCTTCTTCTCATCCAGATGATAATCTTGAGATCACGGAGAACTTCCTGGGAGAGTCCAACTTTCCAGTATTAACTCCCGTGAATAGTCCCGGGAAAGATGCTGACTCTCATAGCGACAATTCAGAACAGACTGTTTCGTCGTCGATACCTCGAGTGATTACCACCTATATGGTAGATGGCAATCACGAACCTTCGACTAGCACTGAAGCTCATGAACAAAGGATTTCTTCCTTAGAACAACAATTACGAGCCATGGAGGATACATTGACTGCTATGCATACTCTTATGCAAACTCAGCAACAAACTCAACAAGTTCAACAAACAGCACCGCCAGTAGTATTAAATACTCCTGTTGCCCCAAACCTGGAACCTTCTACTATTCCGGGGATACAGTCTAATGTTCATATACAACCCACTCCAAGTCAGTCCGGAGCTGGGGTGGTACATATGCTGCAGTCCCTCCTCCCAATTATGCTCAACAAGCAATAACACCGCAATCTTCTGGAGCAGTCACTGAAGAATTGAGGAATCTTCAGTCTCAATTCGAAGCGTTCAAGCAAAAAGAAGGCTTACAAAGATTGGGTATCAAATAACCTTACCCCATACAATGGAAGGAGGTATCGTACCCTCCAAAATACAAGCCTCCAACTATTTCTTTCTTTGATGGGACCACCTCCCCAAGTCAGTTCATCAATCACTTTAAGGTGATGACTGATCAGTTGCAACCGAGCGATGCCCTCCTTACTCGGGTATTTGTTGGTTGTCTTAAAGGAACTGCTTATGAATGGTATCGAAGTCTCCCTGATGGGTGCATTACTTCGTTTGTCGGGTTCAAACAAATGTTCCTAGAACGATTCTATGAAGGCGTTAACGACATGACTATGTCAGCTCTTATACGAATCAAACAGAAAAATAATGAAAGCACTGAGAACTTCATTGAAAGATTCAGAAGAGAAGCTCTAAAAATGCCTCTTGGAACTCCCGATGCCGTCACTATCGACACTTGCAAGTCAAATCTCTTACCAATCATCAGCGTGTGGACAGGATCCACCCAATTCCAAGATTGGCCTTCCTTCATCGTCAGTGCCAACGTTGCCAAAGTCAGTGCCAAAACTTTTAAAGGTCTGGGGGTACACATGACTCCCAATAAATCAAGTCAAAGTATTAGCAATAATACACGACCCAACAATCGCAAAGGATAAGAGACTCTCGAAGTCAATCTCCAGAGCAAAAATCAAGAGGTAATGTCTGCTCAAGCTACCCCAACCCCAACAAATCAACAGCAGAGACCTCCTCGGCCGAAGGAAGAATACTCTTTCGACGATGACGATGTTCAAGGCATCTTCGAATGTTTACTTAAAGGTAACAAGATACAACTGCCAGAGATAAAAAAGCCTTTCAGAAACAGATAAGCAAAACATGATCAAGCTTATTCGTGATTACATCGATGTCTTCGCTTGGAGCTATGAGGATATGCCAGGGCTGGATCCGAAGATCGCAACACACAAACTTCATATCATGCCAAATGCTAAACCGTTCAAACAACAACAGCGGCGATTTCGTCCAGATATTATGGATGCAATTAAAGCTGAAGTCAACAAGCTTATAGCTTCCAGATTTATCCGAGAGGAACAACATCCTGAATGGGTGGCTAGTATTGTTCCTGTCCTCAAAAAGACCGACAAGATCCGAGTCTGTATAGACTTTCGTGATCTCAATACGGCTTGTCCTAAGGATGAGTTCCCTCTTCCGATCATCGATGTCATGATCGATAATACATGTGGTTTCGAACGAATGTCATTTATGGATGGGTATTTGGGGTACAACCAAATCAAAATGTTCCCAGACGACGAGAGACATACTTCCTTCAGAACGCCGATCGGTACATACTGTTATACAGTAATGCCGTTTGGTCTCAAAAATGCAGGAGCAATGTATCAGCGAGCAATGAGCACTATATTCCGCGAACACCTCCGGAAAATAGTCGAATGCTACGTTGATGATATTGCAGTCAAGAGTCGACAAAAAGAGGATCATATCCAAGATTTGAAGACTATTTTTGATTTAATGCGTCAGCATCAACTTAAGATGAACCCTACTAAGTCCTTCCTGGGCGTCTCTAGTGGCAAATTTCTCGACTTCGTCATTACCGCTAAAGGTATACACGTGGATCCCGAGAAAATCAAAGCCATACAAAAGATGCGTCCTCCACGCACCTTAAAAGAGCAACGAGGATTTCAAGGAAGAATTGCTTATATCAGGAGATTTATCTCTAACTTATGAGGACGCTGCAGACCGTTCAACAAACTTTTAAAGAAAGGTGTGTCCTTCGTCTGGAACGAAGAATGTCAAAAAGCATTTGATGACATCAAACAGTACCTCATGAACCCTTCGGTTTTGGTATCTTCCGTCTCGGGAATACCATTCCTTCTATATGTTCGAGCCATGGATCATTCTCTCGGTGTATTGCTCACTCAGAAAAACAAAGATGGCCATGAACATGCTATTTATTACCTCAGTCGCACAATGACAGGTGCCAAGCCGCGTTATTCTCCAATTGAGACAGAATGCCTGGCATTAATGTTTGTCGTTCAGAAGACGCGATATTATATCATCGGGCAAACGATTCATGTCATTTCCAGAGTGAATTCCATCAGAATTATGATGAAGAAACCTGGAATTCTCAACTCCAGACTGGCTAATTGGGGAATCTTGTTAGCCCAATATGATATGCATTATATTCCTCAAAAGTCAGTTAAAGGATATGCTCTTGCTGATTTTCTGGCAGCTCATGCAGTTCCAGAGGATTCTAAATTATATGATGAGATTCCAGATGAAGTTATGGATTCAAATCAGGTTTCTAAAGAAACTCTTACCTGGCGTCTATTCTTTGATGGAGCATCTAGAATGGGTCCTAATGGCGATATTGTCGCCGGAGTCGGGATTGTTCATGTATCCCCAGAAGGGCTGACTATTCAGAGGGCTTATTCTCTGGATCAATCGTGTTCAAACAATGTAGCCGAATACAATGCGTTACTCATCGGTCTTCAACTTGCTAAACATCTGGATATTCAGTATTTAGAAGTTTACGGAGACTCCAAACTTATTATCAATCAAGTCAGAGGTATATATGAAGTCCGTCATCAGGATCTGATACCTTATTACCGAACAGCACTCTCTATGGCCTCTTCTTTTGAAGGTTTCTTTATTGAACACGTTCGACGAGCCTGTAATGCAGAAGCCGATACGTTGGCTAATCTTGCCGCTGTGTTAGCCATACCGGTCAGACGTCAACAAATGATAGTGGTTTATAACCGAGAGCTATTCCACGTCGAGAATAATTTGGCGTTGGGTTTTCTCCATGACCCAAATAAAAATTTTCTCAACCCTGATGAATTTAATTCCTCCAACCTTAACACTGGATTAGGGTTTGACAGAGCATACTCGTCTTCTTCCAATTCTACCATAGAATATGTCTTTTCCAACAAAACAGAAGCCATGAACGAAGACTGGAGACGTCCATTTCTAGACTTTGTATTGTATGACATACTTCCCGATAATCCGAGCGAAGCAGCGTCTATCCGACGTCGATCTCTCAGATTCTATTATAATCATACGACAAAGACACTATATCGTCGAGCCTATGATGGTCTTCTCCTTCGATGCATCGCTGGTGAGGAAGCGCAACAGATTATCCGTGAAGCACATGATGGTATCTGCGGAGGCCATCAACCAGGTCCTAAATTTCAAGATCGCATCCGACATATGGGTTATTATTGGCCCACGATGGTGGCGGACGCCATTCAATATGCCCGAAAATGTGAAGCTTGTCAAATTCATGCATACTTTATCCATCAACCATCAGAGTTCTTACATCCGACAGCGGCATCATGGCCCTTCGAGGCCTGGGGTATGGACATCATTGGTCCCATTAACCCACCATCATCAAAAGGACACCGGTTTATTCTAGCAATAACCGACTACTTTTCCAAATGGGCTGAAGCAATCCCGCTATCTGAAGTCAAAACTTCCAACGTCATCAACTTCGTCAAGCATCATGTCATCTATCGATTTGGTATTCCTCGGGGTATTATCCATGATAACGGACCACAGTTCGTCAGTCAAAAATTTACTCGATTCTGCGATGACCATCGAATCAATAACCTAGCTTCTACAGCATATAATCCAGCAGCTAATGGATTGGCAGAAGCTTTCAATAAAACCATCATCAAACTCCTAAAAAAGTTTGTTTCTTCTAACAAACGCAACTGGAGTGAGAAGCTTGGTGAATGTTTATGGGCCTACCGTACCACAGTTCGCAATGCAACCGGATGTACGCCTTTCTCTTTGGTATATGGGTGCGAAGCTGTCCTTCCCCTCGAGATCCAGATTCCTTCTCTGAGAATCGTAATCTCTAATGAACTCACAACGGAGAACAATGATATTCTTCGACTTCAAGAGCTGGAAGCTTTAGACGAAAAGCGATTGTATGCTCAACAAAATATTGAATTATATCAGGCCCAAATTTTAAAAGCTTTTAACCGGAAGGTGAAAATCAGAGCATATCAGAAAGAGAACTTGTTCTTGCCGTTAGACGGCCGATGACTATGACCCATATGAGCAAAGGCAAGTTCGACGCGAAATGGAAATGTCCATTCGTCGTAAACAAAGTCTTCTCTAACGGAGCATATCAGCTTACTTCTATGGATGGTAAAGTCGCGATGATGCCTATCAACGATAAATTCTTAAAGAAATATTATGTATAAATCTCGTTAATATATAATATTTTCATTTTGTTGCGACTGCTACCCAGCAAACATAAAATCAGAGTGTATTCTTCTCCACAAAAGTCGTTTCGATGTCGTTATCCCCAGCGGAAATTGATATTCTACCATATACTATCTTCCCAGAAAATTTGATATTCTGTCTTATTAGGTCCCTAGTGGATTTAATAAAGATCTCATATAGAAAATCACGCCCATATTACCTCTGAATTTTCTATCTCAGTATCATATTTTTTTTTTTCTCTAAAAATGATATCTAGTCTTTTGATTTTCGAGTCCAAAGATCATGGAAAATAGAGTTCAAAGATATCTTTATATCTGAATTCTGTTTTCTCTAATCAGTATTAAACTAAAATTATCTTTGGTTTAATATCATCTGATAGAATTACAAAGTTCATTTGTATATTCTATTCTATTGAAATATGTCATGTATTATTTACCTCTGAACATGTTTTCTACAAAAATATCATGCACAAAATTGAAATCAAGTCAAGATATTCATTTTCTCAGTCAAAATCAAAATATTGATTACAAGTGAGTATCAAAAATTCGAGACATGAAAAATGTAAAAGATCTATTTAGGAGGAGTAATTATCTCCTGAATACGAACAAGTACATTATTCATCTTTTCTTCATGAGCTTTATGAATTCGCTCTGCTGCTTCGACCGTAACCATTCGTTGGTCAAAATTAATGATAACAGAGCTACGACGATTTGTTTCTTCAATCTGCTCAGCCTGCATCAGTTCCCGCTCTTGCTGTAAAATTTGATAGCGAGTGGCTTCAGATGTATGAGCAGTATTAATGTCAGATTGCTCTTTTTCTATAGATGCAATACACTCCTGAAGACGAGCTAATTCTTCTTTTAATTTCTGAAGTTCTTCAGCTTTAGATACTTCTTCTGTTTCCAGGCGCTCCATCTTCTGACGAGTGGTTATTATTTCTTCATCCTTCGCCATTAGCTTTTCAGATGACAGAGCGAGAAATTCTGTCAAAGTAGCTTGCTGAGTTTGAGCTTCATGTTCCAATTGAGCGATCTTAGCTGCAGTCAAAGATTTAATATCTTCCTTTTTGATCTCCCAGTATTTATGGATGGTTACTTCTAAATCATCCAGGAGATGCTCAAAAAAGGTACACTGGGTCTCGTAACCAGCCTGACGCAGAGCTAAAAGCGAAAAACTAATCGCCGCTCGAAGATTTGAAAAAGGCATAATTTCATCCTTCATAAGTCGCTTGGAGAATGTATCCTGATATGAATAAATGATCTCTGAATACATCGCCATGGCCCTTGCTATCCCTGTTTCAAAATCGGGAGTGGCTGCCATTGTAAAGAAAGGAGCTGGAGTGGACTCTATTCTGGGCGTAGAAGTAGGTGCTTTCGGGGAACTAGGCAAATGTGAGCTTCTCTCACCAATATCAGTCTGAACAGGTGGGGCATGAGTCGAGCTCATTGCTGGTGCAGTTCATACAACTTTTGGAATCAAAGAAGCTTGATCAAAATTAAAAGACAATAATGCAAGGAAAAGACAAAACTTTACTGAATAAAATATTACCTGAAGCTGGCTCATATTCTGTTTCTTTTGGATCATCCAGCCCAGCTCGCAGTCTATTAAGAGTGTCTTCTGATACTGGATTTATTTCACTACTGCCTGCTCCAGAGGTGCTCGGAACATGGACCTCTAATTCTAGAAGGTTCTCCGGCTCTGGAGTCAACCCTGAATGTTGGCCAACTGTCTTCAGTACATCAATATGAGTTTCAGTCGGTGACTCATCTTCAATCTCCATGTCCTCATCTTCAAAGGAACGAGACGAAGGTTCATAGTCAACCTGTTCTTCATCACTCTTATTGCTCTCCAAAACTTCAGCAAGTGGCTCGAGAGTGGTTGCTTCCCTCACCGATTCTCTCGAAATCAATAAGTCATCAGATGTTTTAGTCTGAATCTCGGCCTCTACCGCGGGTTGACTAATCACTGCGTATCATCGGCCGTTGGCGGAATCAACTCCATATCAGAAGGTATAGATGATTCAGCATGTTCATACACATCCTCTTCAGTAGGTTCTGTCTTAACAGAAGAAGCAAAGGCAGCTTGCTTCTCTAAAGCCAATCGTTCGGCACGATTGGTGGGACTTTCTGCATCGAGACAAATTAAAGATTTAGTCTTTGAAACTATTACCTTCCTTCCTATTCTTTTGGTTAATGGAATAGTAGGATAATCGTCTTTTGAATTACTACCTGCTTCATCAGCATCTCTGATTCGTCGATTCAAAGCAGGAGAAGTCTCTGGAATAGTAATTCCTCCACGATTACGAGTTTCTGCTCGAGTAACTCTTTTTGGAGCAGGCCCAGAAGCACCTTTGCCCCGCTTTCTTTTCAGTGTACTTTCAGCATATACACTCTCCTCAGCACTTCCAATTGATACATGTAATGGCTGATGAAGTTTATCGGAAAAGAGATTCTCCAAAACTTCTTCATAAACCTCATCAGTAGCAAGAGGATCTTCTCGGTCATGACAATCTGTTGGCAGGGCTGATTTGGTTGATTTCTTATCAACATGGATGAAGCTTTTGCCCAAGATACTGAATTTCTCATCAAAGGTATTCGCCGATACATAGAACCTGGCATAAGACGCCAACATTCTAGCTCCTCTCTGATAAGTAACCGAATCTGGCATTGAAAAGGTAGTTCCGGTACCTTTAGCAATATAATATATCCAAGCTCTTGTGCCATCGATTAATCCTCCTTGGTGGCTAAAGCATGTTGTTGCATTCCCTACGTGCAACTGATCATAGCCAAATTGCCGAGCAAACCTACTCGGAAGATATGGTTCCAAATAAATGATATTGTCACGGCGACAGATCAAGTGGGATGGCCTGATCATCTTCAGCCATTCATGCTGAATATCATCCAATTCATTGGCACCAGTGCCATCAATCAACTTCACAGACATAGTCTCATAACCAACAGGCGGAGGAACACAAGTGAAAATCCATAGTTCTCCCCTGTTTAATATGGTCCTGCAATCTGTCAGAGTGTCATACCGCCACTTTGACGTGTGACGGTATCTTTCCAAAAAGGTGTCATCTGGTCCAGCCATTCCAGCACTCATAAGAGCCTCAAAATGGAGGAGTAGCCACCCATACAAATATGTAAAGGGCATTTCTACCCGAGGAAAGGTTGTAAGCTTCTTCTTTGCCAAGTCAAACATTCTGTCTGCATATGCCCTGAAACCGGCATTCAGACGGCATGTCATCGCTGTTAGCAAATCCATCTTGTACCCGAAAGTCAGACGGACTGCTGCAAATACGACTCCTCTTTGCATCCTGTCTGCTGAACAGGTGCCAGGTACTACAAATCTTCTCAGCCAGAGGGATATAAACCCGGCCAGATGACCCTCATCAGATAATTTTCGGCTACCTTGCTTTATATAGGTCTCCAATCTATCACCAGCTTTATAGGTGCCTTCATCTTCTTCAATGATGATGTCATCATGGGTGGTGTCCTGGATTAATTTGTCAATTTCAGCTTGACTTAGAGGTTTAAAACGACCGACATATTGTTCGGTCTTCTTCTTCTTCTTCTTCTTCTGAGTTTCTTCAGTGCGGCCTTGGAATAAATAGGCCATCCACTTAGAAGAATAGCAGCTTGAATCTCCCTCTGCACCTTTTAACTTATAAAAGGCCTTATATATACTGTAGTGGCACATTAATTCTTCGAACACATGAAGAATTAGCGGGTTGGCGTCAGAAATCTTATTCATTTCGTCAATAAAAGGAATATATTCTTCATATGGCAGATCTCCTGTTGGCAACTGAGAAATGTACGCCATTTCATGGAGAGCGAATCCCATCTCGCCTCTCGGAGTCATAAAAGTGCCAGTACGGTAATTATACCTTTCCAATAGTGCCAAGAACAAGTCCGGGTTTGGTCTAAAACCATAAGCAGTGCACTTGATGGCATTATATAGGCCTATCACCTTCAACTGTTCTCCATAATTGTTCAAAATCCATCTCACAAGAACAGTCCATCTAGTATTCTCTGGGTTCACCAGACCAGTAAGTCTCATAGACTGTTTTGGATAGACGGCATTTTCTAACTGAACAAATTCATTTGCAAAGATCGGGACTCTAACTGGCTTCAAAAGTGTAGAGTCCTCAGGAGGAATAGTGGCTGGCAATAATCCTCGCAAGACTGAAACATGCGGTTCAGTACCACTGCAGAATCTTCCCTGACTGTATCCTATCCATCCAGCTTTTGCTTGACGGAACGGAGTAATATCCCACTTCATTTGCCTTTGATGACTTGCATGGAATAAATGAGCTATGTTGATGCTCTTAGACAACCCAGTCAAGTACATTGGCTGAGTTGCATCACCATCTCGATAATACGAGTATGACACTTTGTCGCAGGCTGGTTGAGAGTTTCTGTCGATAGCATCCCCAAATAGAAACGCCGGCTTTGAGTGGGTAGTACTGTCCACACTCTGTAGTGGTTGACCACTTATCAAATTCAGCAGGGTTTCGTTCTCCTGGTTTTTCAGAATGGCTATCCTTGTGGAAGGTCCATCAAATTGAGGAAAGCGAACATGAGATTGGTCACTCTTATAGTTGTTCCCTACACATCCTTCAAACTGTGCTTCCTGGGCCAGAATATCCACTGCAAAAGAAGAATAAGAAGTTAAAAATCTTTAACACAAAGGGATGACAGATTCAAAGATCAACATGCGCTCAGTTTATCCTAAGCGTATGACAAGATCAAAGATCAACATACGCTCAGTTTATCCTAAGCGTATGACAGATTTAAAGAACAACATGCGCTCAGTTTATCCTAAGCGTATGACAAGTTCAAAGATCAACATACGCTCAGTTTATCCTAAGCGTATGACAGATTCAAAGATCAACATATGCTCAGTTTATCCTAAGCGTATGACAGATTCAAAGATCAACTCACGCTCAGTTTATCCTAAGCGTATGTCATATTCAAGGATCAATTTACGCTAAGTCTATCCTAAGCGTATGACAGATTCTAAAGTTCAGCCTATGCTCAGCTTTTATTCAAAGATTAGAGGATGATTAGATCTTTTTCCTTAAGCGTATTAGTGTATGTTCAACCAAATCAAGCAGTCATATGGAATATTCCAAAGAACATCGTATGGTTAACAAGTCGTTCATCAAAAATACGCTAACAAAAGAGTCAGCGTATCTCAGTGAGACAACTTGACATAGCGTATTCCTTCAGATCAGCGTATGTTGACATTTCTATCAAAGATACGCGTATCTAACAGAAATACGCTCCAAAGATATTTTTCGTATAGACGAAAAATATGGAATACGACTAAACCCTAAAGAGGGAAGCATATTTTCTGACGTATTGACCCTAAAAAGGGGATACGTTTTCTGATTTCGTTCTAACCAGAGCCCTAAAAAGGGGATAGTTACTATTCATCATCCTCCTCCTCACCATATAGAGGTTTCAATGGGCATTCGCTTCGTGGAATACGCTGATCGGCAGTCCTCCTAGCAGTTGCAGCGGTGGCGACAGACCGAGATGACTCTGCAGGAGCCTTCCCCTTTTCTTTCGCAGCAGTGTCGATCTTGGGCGCCATTGATGAAGATTAGGTTGAATAAGAAGAAAGTTTGAACCCTGGATTCTTTTTCTCTCTCGAAGACGAAGGCAAAAGTAAAGAAAGAAATTAAGTTTTGAAAGACCTATTTATAGAAGAAAGGGAAGCTTAAACGGCGGCCATTCTTTAAATACAGAATCCCTAGAGATATGCACTGATATTGGGGAAAATAACAAACTCATGCCAGCGTGTCAAGACTTATTCTCACTTTAAGTTCAAAGTAATTTCGAACTTTTGAAAAAATCATAAAGTTCGAAAATTTTGAAGGGGGACTTGTAGGGTGTGAAAAATTATGACACGCTGACATAAGACCAAGTCAAAAATATCCATACGCTCAAAGTCATACGCTCAGCCAAAGCCATACGCTCATTCAAAGGCCATACGCTCAAAGCCATACGCTCAGCTAAAGCCATACGCTCAGTGAATATTTTATTATTTCTTGAATGACAGCACAACACATGCTCAATGGAGGATGAATCTGACACTTCGTCTTTCGTGCAAAGACAGCTGTCCTAGGAAGATTAATCATCGTATAGATTTTCGAGAGTTGATTTTGTCTCTTACGAGGACAGCTCATTAGCCATCATAAATGTACAGCCATCATTACTGTCATCTCTGACAGTCTGTCAGCCGTCATATCCGTAACACGACGCTCGAGAGATATTTGTCAGTTATTAGAAGATATGGCGTATTTGAGAAGATTGAGGACAGCCACGTGTCTACTCCCCCAATGCTTACGACTCCTTGTCAACTAAGTGAGCGTATGTACTCCATACAACTCCTTGTTAACCAAGTTAGCGTATGATATCCATACGACTCCTTGTCAACCAAGTGAGCGTATGTACTCCATACGACTCCTTGTCAACCAAGTGAGCGTATATACTCCATACGACTCTTTGACAACCAAGTGAGCGTATGTACTCCATACGACTCCTTGTCAACCAAGTAAGCGTATGTACTCCATACGACTCCTTGTCAACCAAGTGAGCATATGTACTCTATACGACTCCTTGTCTACCAAGTGAGCGTATGTACTCTATACGACTCCTCTTCAACAAGACAGCGTATCACAGCAAATGCATTCAGGATGGTTCAAATATACAGTCAACACACGTTTTCACGTGTCCTGTACTTAGTGATCCACTCATTCAGAAGTTATGCAACGTGGCTTTCATGCCATCAATCTCTCCTGGATATACTCCACTACTCTCAACCGCACTCCAATGTGTCTCCACCAAAATTTGCCACGCGTCCTTGCAGTTATGCACACATCAAGTAACTGACTGAGCGTATACCCAGAGCAGTTATCCAGAACTCTATAAAAGAGAGTTTCTTCACCTTCAACACACTACATTGAATTCAGAGAGAACAGAGAGATTGCTCAGTTGCTGTCCAAGTTCTTCGAGATCCAAGCTTTCTTCATCGCATCGTCCAAGGGATAAAGTAATCGTCTTCTAGATTAGATTCCTACAGTTGTAATTTTCTCAGAAACACAATAAATAAA
Organism: Iris pallida; assembly: GCA_029216955.1. Lineage (NCBI taxonomy): Eukaryota > Viridiplantae > Streptophyta > Magnoliopsida > Asparagales > Iridaceae > Iris > Iris pallida. The sequence goes on from JANAVB010012196.1 coordinate 1,529,168, forward strand.
GTGAATTTATTTATGGAAAACACTAGGTATCTCAATCACAGACAAATATGCAAAGTACAAAAAGTATGATCATCAGACATAAAATAGTAAAAATCCTAAACTATATATACATGGATGATCATGAAGCTAGTAATACAAAGTGAAAAACTAGCAAGAGTAATAGTCGTACATGATAAGCTCTAGCTATAGTCAAGAATATGCACATCATGTTTAGGTCCGTAGGCTAAATATCAAGATCCAAAACATGAGCTAAACACGTGTTCGGAGGATAAACGTCATAAAGGAATAATGTACATAACTAGTGGGAGAATAAAATAAGAAACCCACTATGGTAATCTAGTGCTCCGGATGGTCACCGTCGAGTAAATGATGCAGAAGATCCTCTGGACTTCTCTATCAGATCTGGCCAAACAAAACCAGTGGGGTGAGAACCCCAATAGCAAGTACTACAAAGGAAGCCAAACTTATGAACCAAAACCAACAATAAGTAACATAACAACGGTTAGAAATACAAATAAGTCACTACCAGAATAAGTCATATTAGCGACGCCCAAAAATGTCGCTAAAATAGAAAAAAAGCGTCGCTAAAACTCTTTACCGACGTATTTAGCGACATTTTCCTGTGGTCACGAAAAGCCACATGGCAAACAGGCAAAACGTCGGTAATCGTCGCTCTTACCGACGCTCACCGACGTAAGAAAACGTCGGTAATTCTTGAACATTTACCGACGTTCACCGGCGCACCTGTAGAAGCATAAATAAACTTCATAGACCAAGTCAAAAGAAGTTGAGAGCTTTACGCAAAGTCAGTTTCAGACTTTACACGAATCCCATTTAAAGACTTTACGAAAGTCAAACTGAGTCAAATTCAAGCTCTACGCAGAGATCAAACAGAGTCTAACTCTACACAAGCTCCTTTACGCAAGAGCCATCCTCAAACTCTATGCGAGAGTATTCTCAGACTTTACGCGAGAGACGGGCTGTCCAGACCGCATTTAATGCACGTAATACTGCTCTGACAGAATGATTTTCTGACAGAACATTGCACAGAAGCCAAGAAGATTTTTGCACCAAACCCAACGCTTGTATTTTAGTGTGCAGATGGGTTACTTTACGCTCAAGAGACCGCTTCCTTTACATATGAAAGTTATTTGAGTTTCTTATGCTCAAGTCTATCTCAGCTAATTTTGTGTACATAGAGTTTATTTGAGCTAGCTAAACGCTCAAGGATACTTTTTAGCCGCTCTACGTAGGAAGTTTGTTTTGGATTATTTTACGCTCAATCTTTTCTGGCTATGTGAGAACGTGGTCTGTATACGTGGCTTTTATGCCACACTTGTCGAGGAAGGTGTGTACGCGCTCTCCCCATATTATTGAAGTTGTGGGACACGTGTCACCATGCGTAGAGACCACAACTCTATATGGGACACGTGTCATCACGCGTAGAGGTCGATTTTCAATCGTGGGTGGCAATTACTTGCGTAGAGACCTAATTATATTTTTTTTACGCACAGAGGGTCTAGTCTATAAATAGACTTATTTTTTAAACAGAAGGCACAAGATTTTGGAGCCCAGAGACTTTTAGAGCAAAGTAATTTTTCAGAGTGTTTCTCTTCAACTTTTCTCAAGAACAGAGTGAAGCAAAGCAGGAAAGCATTCGACTGTGCTATCAGTGCCAATTGTGTCGATACCTTTCTGATGACTTAGTTCTTCCGGTTGTTCTTCTTCAAGCAGTTCTCTTCATCATCGTCGTGTAGTCCAAGGAACAAAGTGATCGCTCTCAGATCAGACTTCCATAGCAATACTTCCCAGAATTTATTTATACTTTTGTAATTTTTCTTTTTTTTTCAAAAGCCTTTTAAGGGTATTTTTTAATTGAAACCAAATGGCGACTCTTCTGGGGACAACTTTCTCCTCTGACGAAAAGGCAATTGCTTAATACGATGATGTGTCGATTAGATCGACAAAGAAGACTCTGGTTGTTCAATTAGACCAGACTGCTTATGAAAAAATGCTCCGTACTGGGGGTAGTACTCGTTGCTCCAATGTTCAAAAATCACGAAAGGTGCGAAAAGTTTGGATCCCTAAGTCCAAAGCACTCTCTGATCTCTCCATTGTCTCTGAAGGCAAGAGAATTCTTCCCACTCCTGTTGTTGGGGCTCCCGTCTGTGACGAGGCAGTTCCTACTTCAGTTTTGCGCCCAGGGCATAAAATTCAGTCTTCCGTCTGTGACGTGGTAGACGCTCAAGTCTTGCGCTCTACGCATAAAGGTAAATCTCCCGTCTGTGACGTGGCAGATACTTTTGTTTTGTGCTATATGCGTAAAGGTAAATCTCCTGTCGGTGACATGGTAGATAAAGTTCACAATGGTGCTTTTGTACCTAAAGTGAACTTGTCTACACGTGTGCAGCGTAAAAATAAATCTTCTGTTAGTATGACAGATAAATCCGTTGGTTTATCCAAGGAGAATAAAAATTATGGCAAATCTTCTGTTTTACGCCTACAATCCTCCAATGCTGTTTTACGCAAAGTGCCTAATCTTAGGATTACGCGCAATGCTGATGGAGTTCGCAGTGCACAAAAATCAACTGAAGATTTACGCACACAACTTCAAGCGCGTAAAAACGCACAACTTTCTTCTGCCAATGAAGCTAGGAATCTTCTTTTTACACAAGGGACTGGATATTTCTGTCCCAAATATAAAAAAAGAAGATATTACCTTCCAATTCTTTTGATTTATGCGAGTTACTTGTACAAAAGTGTAAAAAAAGAAAATCTCCTGTGACACTCCCCCAAGAAAATCATCATTGTGAGTGTCACCAAATTGTGATCAAATATTGCTGTTCTAAACGGTCAGTTTTCGACCGATTAAGTTACAACGTACCTCAGCAACAAAATGATGACCAAGAATATGAGTTGTCTTATGCATCAGTCAATATGGCATCTTATATCAATAGAGGACGATGTTTAAGACGCAATTCGTTCCAGACTCCAGGTCAACAACGGTTCAACCGAATTCTCGACTCTTTTGAAGGAGTATATCAACATACTCGGTCAAGAAGTCAGCGACCTTTAAATATGCATTCTTCATATTCAGAAGCTGGGGTACCCAATACTTGGAGTCAGAAACTGATAGTGTTGATTCATATCTGTACACCAATTCCTCTGGCAGTTTAAGAGAAGTTGAATCTTATGCTATCGTAGAAGAACCTAAGACATCTACTTCTCATACAGAACAACGTCTTTCTGCAGTGGAACAATCGCTAAAGGACATGCTTGAAATGATGCAAAATATGCATCAATTAATAACAAATCAGCAAACAGTCCAACCAGCCGTGGTAACACCGGTGCAAGTAGCAGCGCAAACTCAAGATAGTCAAGGGGTTGACCTACCTTTGAATAATCTGAGTCAAGAGCCTGCTATCAACCAAAATTCTGCATCTCCTGATCCTCTCATTCCAGAAGATGTATCACCTCTGGTGGGGGTTACGATACATCCAGCCACTATTCAATCAAATATGCTTCCTCAAACTAGTGAAGCTATTTAAGCAGTGCGTGAGTTGAAAGCACAATTTGAAGTTCTCAAGCACAAAGATCAGCTCCAGAGGTTGGGGATCAAGCAACCTTATCCTTTCTATTGGAATGACGGGCCTTTTCCTTCTAAATTCAAGCCACAATCTATGGTATTATTTGATGGAAAGGCTTCTCCAAGTCAATATATCAATTATTTTAATATTATGACTGTGCATCTACAGAAGATTTGATGGGAAGGCTTCTCCAAGTCAATATATCAATTATTTTGATATTATGACAGTGCATCTATAGAAGAATGATCCTCTTCTCACCCGAGTCTTCATTGGGTGTTTGACGGGTACATCATACGATTGGTATCGCACTTTACCCGATAATTGTATATCGTCTTTTGACAAATTTAAAGCAATGTTTCTCTCTCATTTCTATGAAGGAGGGGCGGATATGAATATGTCTTCCTTAATAGAAATTAAACAAAAAGAGAAGGAGGATACTCGGACGTTTATTGAACGTTTCCGACAGGCTACTTTGAAAATGTCTCATGGTATGCCAGATTCAGTATTAATTGATACATACAAAATAAATCAGCGACCAACCATCGTTGTTTTTACAGGCTCTCAATTCATAGACTGGGCATCGTTTATTATAGCAACAGTTTCAGCTGAGACCAGCGGTAGATTAGCTCGTGAACATGGGATGATCTTCGCTTCAGAAGACAAAGGAAAAAAAGCCTCTTCAGGCAAAAACTCTGGTAATCGCAATGGGAAAGGAAAGAAAACCCTAGTGGTAAACCTTTCAAAATCCAAAACAACACCAAGTAATCCAGAGTCTTCTAAGCCAAAAAAAGAATACTCTTTCGATGACAGTGATATTCCTGGGATATTTCTATGTCTCGTGAAGAGTGGTAAACTCCAGATCCCAGAGCCAAAATGAACTAATGAGGTGGATTTGGTTGATAATCCCAAATATTGTATCTATCATAGATACATAAATTATCCCACGAAAGCTTGCTATGTCTTGAAGAAGAAGATTCAAGAGTTGATAAATGCTAAAGCTATAGCTTTAACAAATGATGAGCATACAGTCACAACCAATATAATTTCTCTTCAATTTGGGGCTTTTCCTCCACAGAAAGTTTCTGATGGGGTTGTCCCGATTCCAAAGGCGACGATGAAGATTGTGAATCTTCCATCAGCCCGAGATCAAAGTAAAGAATTAGTGCCTCTCACCTTGAAAAATGGTAAAATTATGTAGGTACATCCTGACTTAGTACCTGAAATAGAGCATAAAAGTAAAATTTCAAAATCCAAGAAAGGTCAAAAAGTCAAAACCTGCAATATGATTTCTCATGTTGTTATTTCAGACCATGATGATTCTGATCATTTGTGGGATGACATTCCTTTAAAAGATAGGCTAAGGGGTTTAAACATATGCCCTCCGAGTTTGGCTCCTCCTACCAAACTAAAACTTACTCATCAGCAATGGTTAGCCATGAACAGTGTCCCTTTGTACAGGGCACAACAAGTTTTTGCTGCTTACGAGAAAGCTCCGGTTGGGATTCTACCTCCTGCACCAAAAATTTCTACCTTTGCCACTATAAAGGTCTCTGTTCCTTCTTCATCTGCTGGACCATCTGTGGAAAGTCCGCTACCCACTCACATGTACAGTCAATAATCGGTTCATCTCATGAAAAAGATGGGTTATGACTTTCAAAAAGCGAAAGGCTTGAACTATGGTAAAGGTATGTGAGTTCCTTTACAAATTCAAGGTCAGAAATCCTCCGTCGGATTAGGATTTAAAGTTCCCCATAAAAATCCACATAAGAAGAAGACTAAGGGAAAGAAGACTAAATCCTGTAATATGGAACTTCATTCTCTTGAGTCTGAAGAAGAAGTCTTTGCTGGTACAAGGTCCGGAAAGGACTACCACAAAGATTACGAGGAAACTTCCAAAGAAGCAGAAGACACCGCTAAAACACTACCGACTCATTTATCTTCTGTTCCTGCTGAGACAAGGTCTTCTAAACCCCCAGTGGCTGAAAAAGGGAAACAGAAGGCAGTGCATTTTGATACCCCGTTGAAGTCTAGTTCAAATCAAGGGTCGATGAAACCCTATAAATTTGACATACTAGCCCAGTTATCCAATACTCTGGCTAGACTTTCTATCTTTGAGTTACTTCGTCTCTCTAAAGAAAGTCGAAAAACTTTAAGCGAAGCTTTGCTACAAACCGATTCATGCTTAGCTCAACTCAAAAATTCTGATAATATACCGGTGTCATGTCCCCAATGCCATAGTGTGATGGAATCAATTCCTAACATTACTTTCACACAAGAGGATATACTGTTAAATCATAATCGACATGACAGGCCTTTGTGTTATACAGGATATATTGACTCTACTGAAATTGACAGGATTTATATCGATCCTGGGTCTTCCATCAGCATTATTCTTCAGAGTATGCTAAGACCATTGAGGATTTCTACTAGTGATTTGACTTACACTAGTACAAAAATTGTTGGTTTTAATTATGGAAGGAGTAAACCATTAGGGAAAATTTGCCTGAAGATTCAAATAGGTGATCTTCGAACCATGGCAACCTTCTATGTTATCAACTCAGATGTATCTTATAATATCCTTCTTGGAAGACCATGGATACATGAGCATAACATTGTACCTTCGAGTCTCCAGCAATGCTTCAAGTATGTGGATTCTCAGGGGATTGTAAAGACTGAATTTACATATATTAATCCTTTTAAGGGTGTTGAAGCCTATTTCTCTGATTCAATACTCTACAAACAAGAGCATGTGAAGAAAATATCTGATATGGCTGAAGATCAAGCACCTGCAGAAGATCAATCGATTTCAGAAGATCAATCGCCTTCAGAAGATCAACCCTTGATGATTAAGGTTAAAGGTCGAATTCAACCCCAACCTGTCAATGATGAACCTTTGATGATTAAAGTCAAAGAAAAAATTTAAGCTACGTCTAATGAAGCTATGAGGGTTCCAGTCAAGAACCAGGTTCAAACCAACACTAGTAATCAGCCTCTTATGATCAAGGTTAAAGGACGTACTTCTCTTACAGCTGATCCAGAACCGCTGGTTATCAACCTTGGCAAGTCTACGCTGAAGACGGACGATGGTCCATTAATGATTAATCCAAAGCATAGTAGTTAGTCTGTCAATGATGTAAATATTGATCACTCTGTATTTTCTTATTTTAATAAAGATTTTCTTTTGGAGTATATGGCTGTCAAATTTATTGAAAGAATAACTTTATCTGATAATCAAAGTCATCAACATAAAACTGACATAAATACAGAGGAAATCTTATATATTAATCATAAAGAGAATTATTTTCCTCCTCATGTCGATGTTGGACCCTACGCTCAGAGGTTCCTAATATCTTCTCCTTATTTTCTACCTGTAGCCTCATCATCACAAGCTTGTGTAACTTATAGACGTCATGAAGAATCTTATTTTGTGATTCCGTCTAATAAGAAAAACAAGCATCAAATTGTGTTTAGCTTGGCTAGAAATATCCCTGTTATTCAGACAGATAATCTTGCAGAGAAAGATAAAGAAAAAATCAGAATTGACAAATATAGTCAACAATCTCTTAAGATTATCCAAAATATGTGATATGATTTGAAAACCATGCTAGGTCTCAATCAAGGCAAAGGTAGACGATTACCGTTATGTGGTGATCCGTTTTATCAGCAAACTCGCCATGGGTTAGGATACGATCGATCCCACATGTTTAATGAAGATATGGAAGAAAAATTTTCTTCCAGTTCTTCACAATCCTCAGATTCTGAAGGAGCCTAGTATTTTGAATCTGAGCGCGTCTTTTCAGTCAATATGGTTCAAACCGATGGTGAATTTGAACTATTTGAAAATGATCCTTGGGCACAACAAATGGACACTCAGTGGGAGCTTTGGCTTGAACAACGACAGCCACCCACAGAAGATAAAATTATCCAGATTGATGTTGGAGATGAAACTACGCCTAAGCCAATATTCATCAGTAAAAACCTTTCTGAAGATGAAAAAGAAGAGTTGATAAAGCTGATAAAATATTATATCGATATTTTTGTATAGAGTTATGAGGATATGCCGGGTCTGGATCCCAAAGTAGCTATTCATAAACTCAATATTCTTCCTAATGCCAAACCTGTAAAACAACAACAACGGAATTTTCGACCAGATATGATGGATGCAATTGAAGCAGAAGTCAAAAAGCTGATTATATATGGCTTTGTCCGTGAAGAGCAACACCCAGATTGGGTTGCCAATATTGTTCCTGTCATAAAGAAGAATAGAAAAGTTTGAGTTTGCATAAATTTTTGAGATCTCAATGCAGCTTGTCCAAAAGATGAATTTCTACTTCTAATCACCGATGTCAAGATAGACAATACATGTGGTTTTGAACGTATGTCTTTCATAGACGGATTTTCAGGATATAACCATTAAGATGCATCCAGGAGATGAAAAGAATACTGCTTTTCGTACACCCCTTGGAGTTTATTGCTATACATTTGTGCCTTTTGGTCTGAAAAATACCGGTGCTACTTATCAAAGGGCCATAAGCAATATCTTTCAAGAACATCTGTGAAAACAATTGAATGTTACGTGGATGATATTGCCGTCAAAAGTCGATTAAAAAATGATCACATTCAAGACTTGAAGACAGTATTCGATTTGATACGTCAACATCAATTAAAGATGAACCCCACTAAGTCTTTCTTAGGGTTTTCTAGTGGCAAATTTTTGGAATTTGTTATTACTTCTCAATGTATTCATGTTGATCCTGATAAGGTCAAAGCAATTCTTGAAATGTGTCCTCCCCGTAATCTGAAAGAACTCCGTGGCTTTCAGGGTCACATTTCTTATATCAGGAGATTTATATCAAATCTCTCTGGGAGATGTCAACCTTTCTCTCGTCAATTAAAGAAAGGTGTATCATTTGTTTGGGATAAAGCATGTCAAAAAGCATTCAATGACATCAAGCAATACCTTACAAATCCACCTGTTTTAGTACCCCCAGTGGTGGAAAGACTATTTTTGCTGTATGTTCGAGCCTTAGATCATTCTCTTGGTGCTCTTCTTGCACAGAAAAGTGATAAGGGCCATGAACAGGCAATTTATTATCTTAGCCGAATGATGGTTAGGGCTGAACATAGGTATACTCCTGTGAAAAAAGAATGTTTAGCCTTGGTTTTTGCCATTCAAAAGACGCGATATTATGTATCGGGACAGACTATTCATGTCATATCCAGAATAAATTCTATTCGGGTATTGATGAAAAAGTCGAGTATTCTTAACTCCTAATTAGCTACCTGGGCAATGTTACTTACTCCCTATGATATGGTCTACATACCTCAAAAATCAGTAAAGGGTCAAGCATTAGCTGACTTCTTAGCAGCTCACCCTATACCTGAAACTTCCAAGCTATATGAAGACATTCCAGATGAAGTCGTAGATTGCAACATGACTTTGAAAAATGACGTTTGGCAACTATACTTTGATGGAGCATCAAGAGTTGGACCTAAAGGCAATATTGTCTCCGGAGTAGGCATCGTTTTGGTCTCGCCTGATAAAATGGTTATATACCGTGCTTATTTCCTCAATGAACCATGTTCCAATAATGTGGTAGAATATAATGCCCTGCTAATTGGTCTTCAAGTAGCAAAACAATTGGATATTAAGTTCTTAGAAGCATATGGAGATTCTTAACTTATTGTTAATCAAGTCAGAGGGACGTATGAAGTCAGAAACCCTGACCTCATTCCTTATCATCAAGTGGTAATCGAATTGGCTCTTTCATTCAAAGGGTTCTTCATTGAATTCGTACCACGTTCTCAAAATTTGGAAGCTGATACACTCGCTAGTTTAGCTGCAGACTTAGCAATTCTAATTAGAAGACAAAACACTATTACTTTGTTGGATAGAGATTTATTCTGTGTTAAGAATAATTTACATATCGAACAGAGTTATGCTACAAAATCAAATTCTCAGCAAAGGGATTGGAGAAGTCCATTTATTGATTATGCGGTTTATGGAATTTTACCTGAAGATTCAAAAGAAGCTGTATCAATCAAAAGACGATCATTTCGATTCTATTATGATACTTCTATGCACATGTTATATCGTCGTTCTTATGACGGACTTTTACTGTGTTATCTTTCAGAAAGCGAAGCCAAGCAAATACTTCGTGAAGCTCATGATGGAGTTTGTGGTGCACATCAACCAGGTCCGAAATTACAAGACCGTTTTCGAAGAATGGGTTATTATTGGCCTTCTATGATAGCAGACGCTGTGAATTATGCCAGATGGTGTAAAGCATGCCAGATTCATGCTGATTTTATACATCAACCTTCTGAATTTCTACATCCTACAACAGCTTCTTGTCCTTTCGAAGCTTGGGGTATGGATATTATTGGTCCAATTAATCCTCCTTCTGTCAAAGACATCGGTTCATCCTGGCTATAACCGATTATTTTTCTAAATGGGCAGAAGCAATTCCTCTTGTTGAAGTTAAAACGTCTAATATGATTAGCTTCATCGAACATCATGTCATTTATCTTTTTGGGATTCCCTGAAGGATAATCAATGATAACGGGCCGTAATTTGCCAGTCAGGCATTTTATCGATTTTGTGAGAAGAATCAGATCCAGAACTTAGCTTCTACAGCTTATAATCCGGCTGCTAATGGTTTAGCAGAAGCTTTCAACAAACAATTATTAAACTTCTCAAAAAGTTCGTCTCTTCTAATAAACGTGATTGGAATAAAAAACTTGGAGAATATTTATGGGCCTATCGAACAACAGTCCGAACTCCAACTGGTTTTACACCATTTTTATTAGTTTACGGATGTGAAGTTGTTCTTCCACTAGACATCCGGATACCATATCTTAGAATAGCTATTGCTAATAAGCTAACGACAGAGAATAATGATCGCTTGAGACTCCAAGAACTTGAAGGTTTGGATGAGAAGCGACTTCAAGCACAACATCACATTGAGCTGTATCAAGCTCGCATATCTCGAGCTTTCAAACGCGAAGTTAAACAAAGGGTGTTTAAAGTAGGAGAGCTAGTTTTAGCTGTCCGAAGACCTATGGTTATGACTCATAAAAGTAAAGGCAAATTCTAAGCTAAATGGGAGGGTCCTTATGCAGTCGAAACCGTATTCTCCAATGGTGCTTATAGGTTATCTAAACCTAATGGAGATTTGCTCATGATGCCAATTAACGATAAATTCTTGAAGAAATATTACGTTTGAATTTCTTCTTTATTCCCCAGCTACCAAGGTTTGGTTAAGCTGATTATTTATTCTCCTAAAAGAGAATTTTGATCTTCTGTCTTACCAGCTGATTTCAGAAAGAAAAAGATTTATTATTTATCATGTCTTCATTACCTCTGAATAAATATTAAATCTACTTCTTTTCCTTTATTATCTATCATGTCCATATTACCTCTGAATAGATATTAATCTATTTTCTTTGAGTCATTACGATTTATTATGTCCATAATACCTCTGATAGTATTGTATACTCTAAAAAGAAACAAGATTTATTATCTATCATGTCCACATTACCTCTGGATAGATATAATATACTTTGTTGAGTTCTGAAGACTTATTATGTTCAGAATATTACCTCTGATAATTATTTTCTATCTCACAACCATTTTATAAAAAATGTTTCATTCATTGCATGATTTAAAATATTACAGCAAAAGAAAGACAGAATACAAAATTATTTATTGATAACATGAAAGGAAGAATACAAAATTCTTTATTGATACAAAATTTCTAAGGAGGAACAAACAGATCTTCGATCATCTTCTGTAATTCAGCCGGTTGCTTTTCACGAGAGCCCAACACAGTAGTGTATGCTATAGATCGTCGAGCTTCTGCAGTACATATACGGAAGAGTTCGGGAAAAGCAACTATCATCTTATCCTTGGTTTCATCAAGTTTTTTAATGGTAGCTTCAGCACCAAAGACCTTCTCTTCCAATATTGAGCTCTACGTCAGATGTTTATCTCGAGCTGCAATCATCTGCTCTCTCTCTGCTTTCGATCGAGCCAACTCTTCTTCAAATTCATGAATTCTATCATCTTGTTGATGAATTCTTATGTTTGAAGTTTCATAGGCTTCTCTATGTGTCTCCAGTAGGGGTTTAGTTTCGTTCAAAAAAGCCCTCTCCTTGGCAACTTTGCTGTTGTAGTCCTGAAGAGATTCTTTAAAAATAGTCTCCCGAGTGATGTATTCAGCTGATAAAGCATCATACTCGGTCTAGATGAGACTTTCGAGGGTTTCACTTGACAGTCTTAGATATTCCTTAATAGGCTGTTCAAGTCCTTCCACTACTTTCTCTAGAGCTGCTGCTCTCTCAGCATCATTAAATATAGCAACATTCCCAATGGTGGAAGCAATCGCAGCCTTCAAGCTTTTATAATTTAGGCCCTTCTTCAGGACCATCTTGATCAAGGCTGCCAAGGTTTTATAGAAAGCTTCAGTATGAATCTCAACTAAAAGATTTATTTCTGCATGGGAACTCGGTGTAGCAGCAAGGTCTACTAAATCCTTCTTCTGGAGACTGGGGGCGGATGTTGCCGTTGCCTTGGTAGCAAGTTGAGCTAAAGCCATAGTTGTTGTTGCTACCATGGTTAATTAAGTCCCAGGGAGTTCTGGGGCTACATCTTCAACAACTTATTCTGCTACCTCCGGAGGATGAGTTTCGGTGGTAGAAGATGGTACCATAGAGGTGCTGCTTCCTATATTCGATTCAGACTCGAACACAGTTGTCTCAGGAACTTGAGCTGGACTGGTAGCAGCAATTGATGGTGCCTCAGTAATCTGTTCTTGTGTAGCAATTTATTTATTAGCAGCTGGCTCTTCGACTATAACTGGTTCTTCTTCTCTTTCTTCAACAAGAGAAGGCAATTCTTGCTGTGCCTCTATTTCAGGCTCTGGTTGTATCTCCATAGATGGAGAATATTCTTTAGCAACAGAATCTTCCTTTGAAGAACTCTCTTCTTTAGACTCTATTTCTTCTTCATGGATAGTCTCTTGAGGAGGAGGTGCCACTGACTTTGCTACAATGATGATACCTATAAAGATTAAGCAAAATAGTTAATATACAAAATCATAATACATATTATTGTATAAATGTGTAACTTATCTTTACCTGGAGTAGGTACATGACGTGACAAGAGTGCTTCATAATCCATATCCCAGTCATCATCTTCTAAATCAAGGGCCGGTTCATCCGAGGGGATGGGTTCCGGATCAACGGTGTAAGTGGTGGCGGTGTCTTCAACAGCCTTTGCCTTTTGCGGTGAGGTTAGATGTAGTGAAGTGCTGAGGCGTCCAGGAGATAGGACTCCTACAACTTCTGTTGCTACTGCTGGCTGGGATGCTGAAGACCCTTCTCCAGGTTGAGCTGAAGAAGATGTAATATTTTGGGGCTCCTCAACAGGAGTTTCGCTTTCTGGAGTAGCAGCTCTCTATCTGGAAGGCCCTTTAACAGTGACTTTCTTCTTCTTCTCCCGGAGAGTAACAACTGCATCTATTTTTCGCTTCCGGGTTGTAGTGATGGTAATGGGTCCTGCAGCTGGTTCCCCCATTCCCATAGGGAGTGCTTCCAGATATTCATCCAGAACAGCAGCATCATCAGGTATGTCCGAAGGTACCCTAACTGGTTCTTCGATATTTCCTTTCTTGTCCCATCGAAGACTTCCCTTCATGTTGTAGTCGTTTGCGAAGGAACGAATGGAGGCATAAAAATGAGCATGCGAATGGAGCATTCGTAGCTCAGTTGTACTTGTAGTAGTGGACACACGGAATCTAGCAGCAGTACATCCAGCGCTGAAATACCTCCATGCCCTTGCACCATCAACTAATTTTCCATAATAGTTGAAGCTAGTGGAGGGATTACCAATATGACGTTGGTCATACCCGAACTGACGAGCGAACCGACTAGATAGATACGGTTCGAACATACAGTTGTCTTCAGTTCTATACATCAGATGTGAGGGTCTGATGCATATGAGCCATTTAAAGACTGGTGCAGGTATCATACTCCTCTTTTTACCTACATCTTCAAATTGTACACCAAAATAGTCAGCTGGGACTGGTGGTCTTGTGCAGAAAAAGTTCCACCCATGGGAGAAGTTTAGTGTTGCACGGGTATTCGCTACTGAAGTCGCAGTCCACGTGGCTTTACTAAACTTTTGGAGAAATACCTCTACATCATTTTCAGGGCCCGACGGTAATAGGTAGCAGTTGTGATGCAATAACCAGCCCATTAAATAAATGTAGGGCATCTCCACCCAAGGAAAATCTTTTCGATAAGGAGCATTATTGATCAGTTCATCACCAAATGCTCGCAAACCTGTATTTATCCGACATACCAATGTCGATAACAGTTTGATTCTGGCCTTGAATACCAAACGTACTGCTGGCCATAGTATGTTTCGGTGAATCCTGTCGACTGTACCAGTCCCTAGTACGACCCATCTTCGCAGCCACAGGGAAAGAAAGCCCGCCAGCAAGGCTTCCTTTGAGAGCTTCTGACTGCCATGTCTCAGAAAGCTCAATGCTTCAGTTCCTGCTGGGAATTCTCCAGTCTTGGTTGTCAAATATTTGTCCGGGGACTTATAGGTGATCATCCAAGTGTTTATTGTATCAGCATGAATTATTGAACAAAGGTTGTTGGGTTGAGCCTTGTTGTCTTGGAATCTCTCTTTGTCATCCTTGAATATACTATTCTTATGGTAGAATAGATATGTTGTCCATTTATTGATGTATGCCAAATGCGATCCACTTTTATACATAGTGGTGCAAATCAGATAATGGCACATCAATTCTTGGTATACCTCAACTAACTGAAGATTTTTCTTCCTAATTTCTGCTAGTTCCCGGTTGGAGGGAACGTACTCTTCATATAGAGCTTCCACCATTGGCAGCTTGGAGATGAATTGCATCTCATGCAGTACAAAACCCATTTCACCTATCGAGATTACAAAAGTCCCTGTCGAGCTGATATACAACTCCATCAAGGCTAAGAACAAATTATTGTTCATTGGTTTGCCTTGACTTGTGGAGGCTACTGCTTCAAACAGTCCAAAGGCTCGCAGTTCTGTTTCGAAGTTCTTCATGATCCAATCACTAAGTTGAATCTAGTTCTTATTATGAGGGGTTATCCACCCTGGCAGCCTAGGGTTGACCTGAGGAGATAATACCGAGACTTTCATAAACTTGTTTACGAAAATCGGTATCTGCACCGGTTGGATCAGAGCTGAGCCCTTGCTCGGTGTGAATCCAGGCAGTAAACCGGAGAAATGAATGACACCACCGCTGGGAGTACTGGTATAGTAGCCCATTTGGTTGGACCCGTCCCTCTTGAAAATAATTTTGCCTGGTCTATCATGACTGTTAGGAGTCAGGTTCCAAATCATCTGTCTTGGGTGAGTGGTGTGAATAAACGAAGACAGGGGATAACCTCTTGGCATTTCTGGAAGATACATCGCCCTTTCTCCAAACTTGAATACCCAAGGCTCCTTCTTGGGGTTCGTCTGAGATTTGAAGTCGATCACATCCCCGAACATAAATGTAGGCTTCAGATAATGTTGACCATCCAGTGATGTCAACAGTTTGCCATTCATCAGAGACCAACATTCTATCTCCTTGAGCAGCTATCAGTTGTTGTCTTTCATGCGGATATTGCTTGTCGGTTTATGGGAACTCGACGTGAGATAAATTCTCCAGGTAGTTTAAGCCCACATTATCAGCTGGTGAGCCGAATATCTCTGCGAGAGGATGAATTTGCAAGTCTACTGCAAAAAGAAAAAGAAGAATCAAGTTAGCAAAAATCTAATTTGAATTTTACGCAGATGATTTATTCACACAGATCATTTATGCACGTGAATTTTACGCATAAAAATCAAGACTCTGTACTAGAAGGCTTGACTATGCAAATTTTACGCTTACGCATAGAAGTTAAGTTGATTAAAAAATTATTATTATTATTAAGTGCAAAAGTTCTCTGTTTTCAGAATCGACTTTTACGCAAAATCTTATCATGTGTGTATTTACGCTGGCACATATGAATGTGGACGTATTTTTCATATTTTTACACTGGCATATATGAATGTGGGCGTATTTTTCATATTTTTACGCTGGCACATATGAATATGGGCATATTTTCTTATTTTTACGCCGGCACATATGAATGTGGGCGTATTTTTCATATTTTTACGCTGACACGTGTAAACGTGGGCGTACGAATTAGGGTTTCTCTTGGTTTATCTTCCTCGATGAAATCCAAGGTTGAATAGCGAGGATTTCTACCTATCATGGCCGGAGCCACGTTTGGGTGTCTTGGTCGAGTCTCCTCGCAGCGTGGGGATGCAACGGCGGTGTCGTGTCCCTCCGACGATCTCATTGATGAGGTGGTGGTGGGCTTCTTCCCCTTGACTGTGTTGATCGCCTTGCTCTTTGGTGCCATTTGTTTGAATGGGATTTCGAAGATAAGAGTAAAGAAGATTGAGATTGCAAGAGATGAGTAAAGTTCTCTCTCTACTAGCGAAGCTCTATTTATAGAAAATTTTAAAATCGGTTCAAATTCCCGAAGTAACTGTTGGGTATCCCGAATTTTACGCCTCTGAGATGACTGTTGGGTATCCCGAATTTTAAGCTTCTGAGATGATTGTTAGATATCACAGATTTTACGCTTCTGTTCAAAGTATTTTAAATTTTGAAACAAACTTTGAAAACTTTGAAGGGGGTCTTGTAGAAGCATAAATAACTTTCATAGACCAAGTCAAAAGAAGTTGAGAGCTTTATGCAAAGTCAGTTTCAGACTCTACGCAAAGCCCATTTAAAGACTCTACGCAAGTCAAACTGAGTCAAATTCAAGCTCTACGCAGAGATCAAACAGAGTCTAACTCTATACAAGCTCCTTTACGCAAGAGCCATCCTCAAACTCTATGCGAGAGCATTCTTAGACTTTACGCGAGAGACGGGCTGTCCAGACCGCAATTAATGCGCGTGATACTGCTATGACAGAATGATTTTCTGACAGAACATTACACAGAAGCCAAGAAGATTTTCCCACCAAACCCAACGCTTGTAGTTTAGTGTGCAGATGGGTTAATTTACGCTCAAGAGACCGCTTCCTTTATGCATGAAAGTTATTTGAGTTTCTTACGCTCAAGGCTATCTCAGCTACTTTTGTGTGCGTAGAGTTTATTTGAGAGCTAAACGCTCAAGGCTACTTTTTAGCCGCTCTACGCAGGAAGTTTATTTTGGGTTATTTTACGCTCAATCTTTTCTGGCTATGTGAGAACGTGGTCTGCATACATGGCTTTCATGCCACACTTATCGAGGAACGTGTGTACGTGCTCTCCCCATATTGTTGAAGTTGTGGGACACGTGTCACCATGCATAGAGACCACAACTCTATATAGGACACGTGTCATCACGTGTAGAGGTCGATTTTCAATCGTGGGTGGCAGTTACTTGCGTAGAGACCTAATTATATTACTTTTTACGCACAGAGGGTCTAGTCTATAAATAGACTTATTTTTTTAAACAGAAGGCACAAGATTTTGGAGCCCAGAGACTTTCAGAGCAAAGTAATTTTTCAGAGTGTTTCTCTTCAACTTTTTCTTAAGAATAGAGTGAAGCAAAGCAGGAATGCATTCGACTGTGCCATCAGTGCCAATTGTGTCGATACCTTTCTGGTGACTTAGTTCTTCCGGTTGTTCTTCTTCAAGCAGTTCTCTTCATCATCATCATGTAGTCCAAGGAACAAAGTGACCGCTCTCAGATCAGACTTTTCTAGCAATACTTTCCAGAATTTATTTGTACTTTTGTTCTTTTGTTAAGTGAAACAACACCGTCGGGAATATGGCGACGTTTGAAACATCGGCCAACGTCGGTAAATCCTGCAACATTTAGCGATGTATATCTAGTACTTACCGACGTTCAACGACTTTGTAGACGAGGGAAATACAGGGATATTTATCGATGTTTATCGACGCTTACCGACGCGACTATACGTCGGTAAGCGTCGGTATACCTTGGGACTTACCGACGTTTATCGACGTTTAGCTGCGTCGCTAAACGTCGGTAAACATCGCTAAATTTCAAAAAAAGTAAAAAATAAATAAATTATAGAATGTTCACAGGATCACATTTTCTACCTGCAGTTCAATAAATAACAAAAAAATCACAAGCACATTTTTTTCCTGGGCTCGCCGACCCCTTCGGTGGAACATTCAACACCGGTACATCACAATAGTATAACAATCAACGCAAACAAGAGTAAAAGTCTAAAACCAACATATGATAGGAACAAACACTAAAAAATAATCACAGTAAACAAACAACAGTAACAGTCTACATCCAAAGTCTACACAAACAAATACTATATCTACATGAATCCACATGAATCAACACAAACACATACATCTAAAGTCTACACCGGTACATCACAATAGTATATCCACATGAATCTACAACCAATACTGAAAGTCTACACAAACAAATAATCAATATAAACAAATACTAAAAAAATACTGTAATCTTATAAAACAGTCCTAACTCGGACTAGTGTGGATCTGGAGGAGGAGGGGCACCACCGCGCCTCAAGGATAGGAACATCTCATACTCCTTCCGTGAAATCGTCACCGATGAAGAAGGTAGTGACGTCGGTGGAGTCGAAGGTAGTGACGTCGGCGGAGTCGACGACGAAGAAGGTGCACCCCCAGGGGAATAACGCTCCAACGCTACTAGTCACTGGTGGTAGGAATCCATGGTAGATAGCAACCTCGTACTGCGGTCAACCATCGAATCCTGCATCAACGTCAGCCTCTCGCCCATAGACAACTATGATGCCTGCAGATCCGTCACGCTGCGCTCTGTCGACGATCTAAGATCAGTGACGTCCCGTACTGTCCTCTCAGTCATATCCCTGAGCTCCATAATGCTGCGGTCGAGCGTATCCAATCGTGCTAGAGCGCAGCATCGTCCGTATGGTGCTGCTCCTAGATCCATCGTAGCAGCTCATTACGAACAAACTCCACCATCTGCTGGACTCAGGCAAACTCCTGGGAGGGCTGTAGGATGTGCACACTAGCAGGGAAGATCCTAGAGAACTGTGTCGCAACTAGGGCACCATAGGATCACGTACAGTA
Source organism: Iris pallida (assembly GCA_029216955.1). NCBI lineage: Eukaryota > Viridiplantae > Streptophyta > Magnoliopsida > Asparagales > Iridaceae > Iris > Iris pallida. Next base: position 1,547,906 of record JANAVB010012196.1, read on the forward strand.
GTACGTACCCCTATGGAGACTACCAGCGGCGGTTACCCACAACTCGTCCTCCGACGGAGCTGGAGCGGGCTGCGAGGAAGTACCGGCCTCTCCCGCATCAGGTGCACTAGCACTCGCCTGCTCCTTAAGCCGTTGAAACTCGGCCTAGAAAGCATGGATACTCTGTAACTTCTAATGTCTAATGTACTTATTATTGCTAAATATACGAATATTTATTTACATGCATATTTACAAAGTTATATCAAAACTAACCCGATGTATTAAAATTAATAAATAGAATTATAATACTTACATAGGCCTGCTCCGCCCTCTCGTCAATAAGCTTCCCGTCCTTCCGACGTGTGGCCAGAAAGACAGTCACTATGTTGGCGTCACCACCCCTCTTTACCTATAATTAAATATATCACCTTTTACTAATTTATCGGACTTGAATTAAAATAATATTTCTGAAATAAAAAGACATACCAGACGACGAAAATATTTCGTCATCAGAATCGACCCACCGCACCACTTCGATCCCTGCTTCCTGGTCGCCTTGGCCTTCTCAGACTTTTCCTTGTACCTTGGCTCGTCGAATCGAGCCTTCATTGCAGCCCACTAATCATGGGTGATCCAACCTTGGATCGACTTTTCGGACGATCACGTTTCTTCTGATCATCAATAGAGTCGCGGATCAGCTTAGCAGCGACGGAAGGAAACATCCCCTCGATCATCTCGGCCCGGTACGGTGGATAGAAAAACATATCCTAGAAGAGTGCAAACCAAATATTTATCAGTTATATATAATATGAAAAAATTATATGATTCATGTTAAAAGCAAATTGTAACGCCCCGGAACCAGAATACTGGAGAGCGGAGGCGTACATAGCCAGCTACGTATATTGAAGTGCAACCCACCTCGCTATACGGTCACGGCTGTCTAGATACATGAGGGTTTAACTACAAGCCAACAGTCTCCTATGGTCATGAACAAGCCTATTGTCTCAATCTCAAGCAAGCAATAATAGTTACAAGATGTCAGAGCACCAAATATAGCAAGGCATCCCATACATTACATATTGGATGATCATGAAGCTAGTCGTTAAAAAATGTCAGGACTAGCAAGAGTTTAGTCATACATGATCAACCCTAGGATCTGTCAATCATGTTACAGCCCGTAGGCAGACAGTAAATAAAGGTGCAATACGAGCTAACACGTGCTCGCCGGCTAAATGCCTCAAAAAAATAATTTTATAATAAAGTGGGAGGACAAAAAGAAATCCACTCGTTGCCAGGGTTACGTCTGGTGGTCACCATCTGGCTGGAAGACAGGTGGATCCTCTGGTGCTACTCCGATATTTGGCCACACAAAATCAGCTGGGTCAGACCCCAGAAAGAGCAAGTGCCACAAAGGAGGCTTCACTTAGGAACTAAAACCAGCATATCATATTAGAATATTAAGGATAAATAATAAATAAGAACTGATAATAATAGAGATAACAACAGTAAACTGAGTACGAAGAAACCATTCAAGTAGCCAGGTCATAACCCTTAAACCAAACTAGAACCGGGGTTGCAGCCCTTCACCTGAATAGAAGCCCGTCTCAAATACTATTGGTACAATGAAGACAATAAACGAAAAGAGGACACAGGACTGCTCCGGGAGCCAGGTTACAACCCTTAAACCAAACAAGGACCGGGGTTGTAACCCTTCGCCTGAACAGAACTGGACCCCTGATCTTTATTGCTAAGGCCAGCATGAATAATCATGGTATTAAGGTAAGATAAAACATGACGAACATGGCATAGGATTAAAAAAAGACAATAAACGAAGAGAGGACATAGAACTGCTCTGGAAGCCAGGTTACAATCCTAAAACCAAATAAGGACCGGGGTTGTAACCCTTTGCCTGAACAGAACTGGTCCCCCGATCGTTATTTTTAAGGCAAGCATCAATAATCATGTCATGTCATAATCTTGCACAGGATCAGGATAAGAATAAGCGGGAATACACTCCATCCAATCAATCACGGCCAATCAAGAGTACGGCTTGATACTTTTAACTAACTAGGGTTATCACAGGCCTAGTTACTAGCAAGATGTAATGAGATTATCCCAACAGCCACAAGTTCTGCAGACCATCCGGTTATCCATGTCGAATGTCCGTTTATGATGAATGTAACACGTGACTGTATTCTGGAAATATGCCCTACTCGTCGGTTGGCTATAAGTCCATTTGAGCGCCCAGATAACGGGATTGCCTGTAGCTGGGGAATCTCTTCATGACTACTGTATTATTCTAGTTATTAGCATTAGTTGAATTCAGTAGGTACCCCTGACCGTGGTACTCAGAGATCCCCGTCCTAGACATGATGCAAGACAGTACCAGTCTATTTGTACAAACACAATCGCCCATGGTGTCCAGATCTTTCATACTTGTCATGTCAGGCTAGCTGTCGTAACAGTATATCGAGATATATCATGTCAGTGTACTTGTCAAGAGTGCGCCACAGCGGGCCACTATCGTGTTCTATTCTTATAATATCATGAATGAGAGAAACTTGCATAAAATAAATAGTGACATATTCTTGATGCCAAGGAAAAGATCTATAACTTTCACGTTGGGAGTTGGGAGAAATTCGATCCATAATTCGGTCAATTAGGACATATAACAGTTAGAAATAGCCAAAATAGGCATTATACGGCCTATTCTGCGACACCATATGCGACCAACTATAACATACGGCTTATGCGGCCCAACTGCGACACCATATGCGGCCAATTGCGACATATGTCTTATGTGGCTCATTCGCAAAATCATATGCGGTCAACTGCAACATACAGCTTATGCGGCCCAACTGCGACACCATATGTGGCCAATCTGCGATATGTGCCTTATGCGGCTCATTCGCGACATCATATGCGACTAACTGCGATATACGGCTCATGCGGCTCAACTGCGACATCATATGCGGCCAACTGCGACATGCAGCTCAACTGCGATATCATATGCGGCCAACTGCGACATGCAGCTCATATGGCTCATTTGCGACATCATATGCGGCTAACTGCGACATGCAGCTCAACTTCGACATCATATGCGGCCAACTGCGACATGCGGCTTGTGCGGCTCATCTGCGACATTATATGCGGCTAACTGCGACATGCGGCTCAACTGCGATATCATATGCGGCCAACTGCGATATGCGGCTTAAGCGGCTCATCTGCGACATCATATACGGCCATGTGCAACATGCGGCTCATGTGGCTCAACTGCGACATCATATGTGGCCAACTGCGACATACGGATTATACGGCTCATCTGCGACATCATATGCGGCCAACTGCGACATGTTGACAGATGAACATAGAAATGACCGAAAATACTTTTGGCCATAACTTCCTCAAAACAAGTCGAAATCCAACTTTTTAAAGGTCTATTTTGGGTAAAATCGAATTCTCTACAACATGGAACAATCAAGACATAAAAATAATAAATTTAATAGATCAAAACCCAAGAAAACCGAAAATAATATAAATTTAGATCTACAAGAAAATATCCATCCAAATGAAAAAGGTCAAGTTCTAAAGTATCTTAGAATCTCGCGAGAAAGACAATAGAACAACAAAAATAGAGTTTCTCCATGAAGCAAGTTGCACTTGCCTAAGCTTCTCTTGGTAGGTGGAGAAGTTAAGAGGAAGAAGATGAAGAAATAAATGAAGAGTAAAGATGTGAGATAAATGGGGTTGGGCTTTAAATGATGATAGTGGTAGTAGGTAGGGGTTTTCTTTTGGTTCATGATGAACCCAAAAGCAAACCAAACCAAGCTAAACTGAACCAAGCTAAGCCATGACATGCCAAAATAACTATGCCAATGCAACATGCTAAAAATAAAATCATGGCTAGCTAACCATGACTAATAAAATACGGACCCAAAATATGTACACGTATACGAAAATACGTAACACGGATTTTGAGTGTGACACAAATATATTTTAATCTAGAAGCGCGCAAACCAGTGGGCCTTCCTCTCGTCCGGAACATCGGAGTAGTTTATCCAAGGACCACCAAAATCAGTCCTCAATAACTGGCCTAGGCGTCTCTGTACCGACGGAGGACGATATCTATACAGACATATTATATTCATGAGATAAGTTAATTTATGATAAACACAGAAAAAAAATAATAACCAAAATACTTACTTTGTACCGTCGGCCCAGATATTCGTCCTCGTCTCCTCCGGAGGTGCACCCGCATCATCTGCCTGATACTGGCCGGCCGTCGGCTCAGCCTCCTCCATCTACTCATCTATCTCTATCATCGTATCAGCAGGAGGAACACTAGACGACGGAGCAGTCTCAGGCCTAGACTACTCGCCCTAGGAGAGATGCCACGTAGCGTCGGGGCAGGCGGAGGTACTGTCCGATACACAGGAGTAGTGTACGACGAGGATCCAGAGCCGGTACCCGTAGGAGGTACTGAAGGAGTACCCTGTCCTCTATCAGTACCAGTAGGAGGTACCGAAGGAGAACCCCGTGCCCCACGTCGGAACGATCCACGACGACCTGTCAAACCTGATAACAACATATGATTAGATACAACAAATAATGGAGACTAGAAATATAAAAGTACAACAAAGACAAGATAATAACCAAGACAACATATGATGATACATTTTACAAGAAACATCTAGGTCCAGATAGTATATTCTACAAGAAACATCTAAGTTCAGATAGTATATTCTACAAGAAACATCTAAGTTCAGATAGTGCATTCTACAAGAAATATCTAAGTCCAGATAGTACATTTTATAAGAAACATCTAAGTTCAGATAGTAACCAACTCTACATAATAAGAAAATGAAAGTACATCTCTCTCAATCATCTTCAGAATATTCATCTTGTTCGTCTTCCTCGACCTCATCTTCCTCTTCCTCCTCCTCCTCATCTTCACTTCCATCTTCGCCTTCGTCGGCTTTGCCTTCTTCTTCGGATAATTCTACATCTTCTATATTAGTCGTATAATGCGTAACTTTCATGGAGTCCACATCAACAATATTGGTAACAAGAGGTGGCTCGTCCTCCTGATAAGCCTTTTCGTCAACATCAAAAGTATCTCTAGCTTTAGTCTTACATACTGCCCACCAGTCAAACTTCGTTGCTCTTCGTCTCGGATAAGCTATGAAGTACATGAGCTAAGCCTGAGTTGATAGGACAAATGGTTCGTAGCCCTGATATCTACGTCTGTAGTTTATATCCACGAGACCATGCTTGTCAATTTTCCAACCTTGATTTTCAATCGGATCGAACAATTCATACTTGAACAACACGATCTTTACTGGTTCTCTGCCATAATTATATGTCAACTCCACAATCTCTCACAAGATGCCAAAGAAATTGTAAGCCCCTGTTTTTCAAATTTTATTTAATTAGTGTTAATTAAATTTTTAATGTCAATTTTAGCCTTAAAATAATTATTAGAATTTTTAGGAATTTTTTTAGAATTTTTAAATGATTTTTAAATGAGTTTTATATATTAAAATATTACTTTGTAATTTATTTAAATGTCTTAATATCATTTTGTAAATTTTAGAATCGTTTTGATATAGATTTGTAATTACTTTAAATGTTTTAAATAGTTTCTGCAAATACTTAAATATTTTTAATATCGATTTGCAAATTCTATTTGCAAATTTATCCAAGGGAGGGACCTAACCCTAATTTTCTTAAACCCTAGGGATCTAAGTGCAAACTACCCTCTCTCCCCAACTCAATCACCGTCTTCCCCCTAATTTTTCGACGACCCTAAACCGAAACCCTAACCCTAATCCGGCAACCCACCGCCTTGGCTCCCCTATAAAAGGACCCCCTGACCTCCCTCGACCAACCACCACCACTACAACCTAACCCCAACCACCGCAGCCCCCCGTCTTCTCTATTTAATCCCGCTTGAACCCTAGTTCCGACGACACCCTACCACCGCCTCACCGACCGTCATCGTCGATCACCACCACCACCATTCACTTCGCCTCGACGAGACAACCGCAAGCGCCACCCGAGCGCCCCGACCACGGCGTCTCCTCCGCCCAGTCGCCACCCCGACAGCAATCCGACTTCGGACACGTACGTGTCAGTGTTATTTCTGTGTCGTTTTTGTGTCTCGATTTCACGTGGACGACTCGTCAGGACACGGGCAATCTTTTGGTAAGTTTGGACACGGCCGAATCATTTCGTGTGTGTCGTGCTGAGTATGGACACAAGACACTCTGTCATGTTCCTTAGCCGTGTCCCTAACTGTCAGGACATGGTATAACATAACGGGTCGGATTTGTTTCCTTATCGGGTTAATTAAAACATTAACAAACGAGCTCTTTATTATTAACCCGAGCCCTACCATAACAGCAAGCCCGCTCAGGCCTACTGGCCAGCGCGTGGGGCTATAAGACTTCACCCTTTGACAGAGGGCCGAGTTCGAGCCCTCTGTATGTTTTTTTTGTTTTTTGTTTCTTTTCTTTTTCTTTTCTTTTCTTTGTTATATATAATATATATATATATATAAAGATATATATATATAATATATTCTATATTATATAATATATAAATTTCATACTTAGTAAATTTTTAATACTATTTGTATTTATAACATATATGTATATATATATAATAATATATATATTTTTTTTTACATATACATATTTTGTATACATATATTTATATTATATATATAATATTATATATATATATATATATATATATATATATATAATATCTAATATATATATATATATATATATATATATATATATATATATATATATATCTATTATATATGTATACCATATATATATATATATATATATATATAGATATTATATATCTATATATATATATATATATGTATGTTATTTTAAGATATGTATGTATATATCCACTATGTATATTTTACCTTATTAAAATATTAATGTTTATTGTGTATTTTACGTCTTTGTATTTTTGTGTATTTTAAATTACTGCAACCATTTCGTGTCCAAGCCTAGCATGAATTTTGGGTCCAAATGTGTTTTCACACATTCAAGACCTGTACAAGTCATATGGACTTGATTCATGGCCTTGGTCTTGTATTTGAACTTCGGTTCAAATTATATACATGGACAAAATACGCAGATAATTAATTTAATTTTGATTGTGTGCAATGCTGTATGATTTTCTAAAAATACTTAAAGTACTGTTAAAATTATGGAAAAATAGTATTTAGAACTTATTAATTTAGCTAATTTAGTATAATTTTATAGTATTTAATTTACAGTTTTGCCACTAGTTGGCATATGAAACCAAAACTCATTTTCTGTATACTTAGAAAACTGATTTTTTTTATAAATACTTGTACTGGTTAATAAATTCCAAAAAAATTATAATAAATTTCTATAATTAACAGGATCATTTTTGTACTTTATTTATGAAAAAAATAACCTTTTTGTCTGTCTCAAAATTTTTAAAATACAATGATCATTTGATTTATTTATTGATTAATTACGACTTGTAACTTTTTGTGTTATTTGAGTTTTAGCCGTATTGAACCTCACCCCTCACTAGTGTAAAGACCCTAGAAAGTTAGTTAAAGTAGTGTGTCACCCCACATTGGTCTCCTATGCCAAAGTCATTATTTTGGCTAGGTGCCCAGTCACAAGTCGTGTTGCACCAATTAGTGTCGTAGCATTTAGCTTAGTGTAAAAACTAAGTTTATGTATTTATTTCTACAGTGACGAGTTACCAGACATCTATAGCACTTTTATCTCAGCTTGTTTTGCTTTGCTTTGGTAGAGGCAAGTACTTTCTACGAACTTTACATACTGCTATAATAATAAACTGCGATTTACCAACCATGTTAAATGCTGATCCTTGGGGTAGCAAGTTATAACTTTACATGTTGTATTACTTTTAGTCTCTACTATGTTTAGACAGTATCTCATATCTCTTACATGTTTAAATAACGGATTAAGGGGAAAACTGTTAGTATTGTACGGGAACATGACCCCCTTCTCCGTATGTATTTACCGCGCTCGGTGACATTGTATATGTGACCTTGCCGTATGTTCTGATCCCGCGTTTGTGTATGGATATACACCGATGCCGTTCGTGCACGTATGTGCATGCCAGAAAAACTTGATATGTGCCGCTGTACATCCTATTCACCTATTGACTGATTCACGTACATGCTACAGTTTTAAACTTTTAAACTATATGTTGTCATTTCTAAAAACCAATTAAACCATGATATGCCATGATTCCAGTTTATTACATTCTTGTTCATGCTTAGTATATTTAGTTTGCTAGAATCAGTACTTGCTCCCGTCCTGACAGAATAACGTTGTAGGTGTCCTTACTGAGGAGGAGTTACTCTGCGACACATATTATGGAGATACTGCCGAGGACCCGGCTTTGCTTTACGAGGATGTTCCTACTGGGAACCTCGCCTAGTTGTCTTTTTACTTTAGACTTTTGAGAGTAGTCATGTATTAGACTACGGTTTTGTAACTGGACATGTATCCAGTTTTATTTCAGACTCGTACTTGGACATTTTACTATATGAGACAACTTTTGTGTTTGGAACATTTTATGACTTTTATTCACTTATAGAACTGTTAGCACATTTAGTCTTATTATGTTGTCTTTAGAACGCTTACTACGTTTTATCTCAAACGTAGGCTGGGCATGACTCGGCCTGGCCTAACAATTTGGGTAGCGGGTCGTGACATATTTTTAGTGGTGGCCCATGCAGGTCCTGACTAAATTGTTTGGTTACGTTATTGTACCAAGCATGCCTGCATTAGGAACTTAAGGTAATTAGACAACATTAGGAATAACGCTTTGACATCTAGAGGAAGCTAGGATTGCAACATAGGAAATCATCACATGCTTGCTATTATAATTAGATTTTCTTGCCTATGATCGCTTACTTTAAACAAGTCCTTATAAGTCTTTTTTATTGTAATTAATGGTGCTTACTCGTTCTTCCAGTCTTTTACACCTGAGAATGGCACCCATATCCATCAGATGACCAGTTGACTGATACCCCCCACCTCCACACCACATCCTCCACTCTACAGATCCATAAACCCAGATGCCTCCACCATCTTCCACATTACAGTCCCAGCAGGCCCCGACTTCCACCACCCCCTATCACCATACTACCCAGGCTTTCCGTCATACTTGACGGAACTAGCTGCTCACTATGATCTAGGGTTCCTAACGATCCATCAGGAGTAGACTGTCCTACTCCGCCAGAGCATGGAGCGTTCTGAGGAACGTCCCGTGGTCCCACCACCTAGAGCTACGACAGAGAGCAGGGACGATCAAGGACTTCATGGGTCTGATCCCAAGGAGTTCTCAGGAACTGAGGGCATAGTAGTAGCAGTGACTTGCTAGACTCGGTAGAGAGGAAGCTCCGGAGTTAGGATGCCGGGTGACCTCCAGGTTGAGGCAGCGAGATTTCTGCTGATAGACTTGACAGGAGTCTGGTTCCGGAATGAGCCATTATTTACGAAAGGGAGAGCCACTTGGATCATTCAAGATCCAGTTCAAGAAAAAAATTTCTCGACCACTGATAGAGTAGCCATGGGGCTACGATTCCAGAACATCCAGCAGGAGAACCGTTCTTGTTGATGAGTATACGGCAGAGTTTAGTCGTCTGAGCCGTTTCGCTCCTAGTCTGGTTGCAGATCCAAGGAGATGACCCATAGGTTTTGCCATGGTCTAGTTCCAGACATCGGCATTCTTAGTGGCGAACGTACGACTGACTACTACCAGAGCCTAGAGTTAGCCCGGAGCATCGAGGAGCGTCTTCTGTCATGCAAGAGGCCGGCTTCTGTCATCATGAGGGACCGTCCAAGTGTCAGTTTTCCAGCAGAGAGCACTGACGCCGCCCCAGCAGACTTACCGTCCCCCTACATCACATCACCCGACCCCGCCAGTTAGAGCCCGGGACCTCGACAGCAGCAGCAGAAGGAACCTTGTGTACTTTCT
>JANAVB010012196.1:1557920-1575420 GCA_029216955.1 Iris pallida
ATATATATATATATATATATATATATATATATATATATATATACTATATTATAATATGTATACCATATATATATATATATATATATATATTATATATATATATATATATAATATAATATGTATGTATTTTAAGATATGTATGTATATATCCACTATGTATATTTACCTATTAAAATATTAATTTATTGTGTATTTTACGTCTTTGTATTTTTGTGTATTTTAAATTACTGCAACCATTTCGTGTCCAAGCCTAGCATGAATTTTTGGGTCCAAATGTGTTTCACACATTCAAGACCTGTACAAGTCATATTGGACTTGATTCATGGCCTTGGGTCTTGTATTTGAACTTCGGTTCAAATTATACATGGACAAAATACGCAGATAATTAATTATTTAATTTTGATTGTGTGCAATGCTGTTTATGATTTTCTAAAAATACTTAAAGTACTGTTAAAATTATGGAAAAATAGTATTAGAAACTATATTAATTTAGCTAATTTAGTATAATTTTTATAGTATTTAATTTACAGTTTTGCCACTAGTTGGCATATGAAACCAAAACTCATTTTTGTATACTTAGGAAAACTGATTTTTTTATAAATACTTGTAATGGTTAATAAATTCCAAAAAAATTATAATAAATTTCTATAATTAACAAGGATCATTTGTTTTGTACTTTATTTTATGAAAAAAATAAACCTTTTTGTCTGTCTCAAAAATTTTTAAAATACAATGATCATTTGATTTATTTATTGATTAATTACGACTTGTAACTTTTTGTGTTATTTGAGTTTTAGCCGTATTGAACCTCACCCCTCACTAGTGTAAAGACCCTAGAAAGTTAGTTAAAGTAGTGGTCACCCCACATTGGTCTCCTATGCCAAAGTCATTATTTTGGCTAGGTGCCCAGTCACAAGTCGTGTTGCACAATTAGTGTCGTAGCATTTAGCTTAGTGTAAAAACTAAGTTTATGTATTTATTTCTACAGTGACGAGTTACCAGACATATAGCACTTTTATCTCAGCTTGTTTTGCTTTGCTTTGGTAGAGGCAAGTACTTTCTACGAACTTTACATACTGCTATAATAATAAACTGCGATTTACCAACCATGTTAAATGCTGATCCTTGGGGTAGCAAGTTATAACTTTACATGTTGTTACTTTAGTCTCTACTATGTTTAGACAGTATCTCATATCTCTTACATGTTTAAATAACGGATTAAGGGGAAACTGTTAGTATTGTAGGGAACATGACCCCTTCTCCGTATGTATTTACGCGCTCGGTGACATTGTATATGTGACCTTGCCGTATGTTCTGATCCGCGTTGTGTATGGATATACACCGATGCCGTTCGTGCACGTATGTGCATGCCAGAAAAACTTGATATGTGCCGCTGTACATCCTATTCACCTATTGACTGATTCACGTACATGCTACAGTTTAAACTTTTAAACTATATGTTGTCATTTCTAAAAACCAATTAAACCATGATATGCCATGATTCCAGTTTATTACATTCTTGTTCATGCTTAGTATATTTAGTTTGCTAGAATCAGTACTTGTCCCGTCCTGACAGAATAACGTTGTAGGTGTCCTTACTGAGGAGGAGTTACTCTGCGACAATATTATGGAGATACTGCCGAGGACCCGGCTTTGCTTTACGAGGATGTTCCTACTGGGAACCTCGCCTAGTTGTCTTTTTACTTTAGACTTTTGAGAGTAGTCATGTATTAGACTACGTGTTTTGTAACTGGACATGTATCCAGTTTTATATTTCAGACTCGTACTTGGACATTTTACTATATGAGACAACTTTTGTGTTTGGAACATTTTATGACTTTTATTCACTTATAGAACTGTTAGCACATTTAGTCTTATTATGTTGTCTTTAGAACAGCTTACTACGTTTTATCTCAAACGTAGGCTGGGCATGACTCGGCCTGGCCTAACAATTTGGGTAGCGGGTCGTGACATATTTTTAGTGGTGGCCCATGCAGGTCCTGACTAAATTGTTTGGTTACGTTATTGTACCAAGCATGCCTGCAATTAGGAACTTAAGGTAATTAGACAACATTAGGAATAACGCTTTGAACATCTAGAGGAATGCTAGGATTGCAACATAGGAAATACATCACATGCTTGCTATTATAATTAGATTTTCTTGCCTATGATCGCTTACTTTAAACAAGTCCTTATAAGTCTTTTTTATTGTAATTAGATGGTGCTTACTCGTTCATTCCAGTCTTTTACACCTGAGAATGGCACACTCCATATCCAGTCAGATGACCAGTTGACTGATACACCCCCACCTCCACCTACCACATTCCTCCACTCTACAGATCCATAAACCCAGATGCCTCCACCATCTTCCACATTACAGTCCCAGCAGGCCCCGATACTTCCACCACCCCCTATCACCATACCTACCCAGGCTTCCGTCATACTTGACGGGAACTAGCTGCTCACTATGATCTAGGGGTTCCTAACGATCCATCAGGAGTAGACTGTCCTACTCCGCCAGAGCATGGAGCGTTCTGAGGAACGTCCCGTGGTCCCACACCTGTAGAGCTACGACAGAGAGCAGGGACGATCAAGGACTTCATGGGTCTGAATCCCAAGGAGTTCTCAGGAACTGAGGGCATAGTAGTAGCAGATGACTTGCTAGACTCGGTAGAGAGGAAGCTCCTTGGAGTTAGGATGCCGGGTGACCTCCAGGTTGAGGCAGCGAGATTTCTGCTGATAGACTTGACAGGAGTCTGGTTCCGGAATGAGCCATTATTTACGAAAGGGAGAGCCACTTGGGATCAGTTCAAGATCCAGTTCAAGAAAAAAAATTTCTCGACCACTGATAGAGTAGCCATGGGGCTACGATTCCAGAACATCCAGCAGGAGAACCGTTCTGTTGATGAGTATACGGCAGAGTTTAGTCGTCTGAGCCGTTTCGCTCCTAGTCTGGTTGCAGATCCAGAGGAGATGACCCATAGGTTTTTGCCATGGTCTAGTTCCAGACATCGGCATTCTTATAGTGGCGAACGGTACGACTGACTACTACCAGAGCCTAGAGTTAGCCCGGAGCATCGAGGAGCGTCTTCTGTCATGCAAGAGGCCGGCTTCTGTACATCATGAGGGACCGTCCAAGTGTCAGGTTTTCCAGCAGAGAGCACTGACGCCGCCCCAGCAGACTTACCGTCCCCCTACATCACATCACCCGACCCCGCCAGTTAGAGCACCGGGACCTCGACAGCAGCAGCAGAAGGGAACCTTGTGTACTTTCTGTAATAGGGTAGGCCACGACTCTTTCGTCTGTAGGAAGAGGTTGGGTCAGTGTTTAGCTTGTGGGTCTGCCACCCATCAGCTTCGAGAGTGCCCAGTAGCGAAGACTAGAGGGCGCTTCCGACTCAGCAGCAGAGATTTTGGCAGCATCTGCAGTAGCAGAAGGGACCTCAGGGGAAGATTTATAGTCTAGCTCTTGAGCCGGAGCCGGAGCAGGTTTCGGAGCCAGATTACTTAGCTGACGTCATCACATGTCATGTTTATTTGCATACTTTTCTAGCTCTTTGCTTGTTTGATTCTGGTGCATCTCATAGCTTTCTGTCATTAGAGTTTATACATAAACACCATCTAGTAGCTATACCTAATGCGGAGATTAGTAGAGTGATGACGGAAGGAGGACCAGTGCCTATTAGAGCTATCTATAGGTGTTCTATTTTTATAGCCGGGAGAGAGTTCAGGGGACGATTCTTTGTGATGCCACTCCCCAGTTATGATATCATATTGGGGATGGACTGGCTTAGCTATGCCCATGCATCTATAGATTGTCATGAGGGTAGTATTTTGTTCAGTCCTCCAGGCACAGCACCATTCAGTGTCAGGAGGACAGGGCCGAAGATCAGCCTAGAGCCGAACTGTTGTGCGACAGTTGGGAACGTAGCATCGCCACACCCTATCATTAGGGAGTTTATGGATGTATTCCCAGAGGATCTTCCAGGACTTCCGCCTGACAGAGATGTGGAGTTCACTATAGATTTAGTACCGGGTTCATCACCAGTATCCCGGGCTTGCTATAGAGTGAATCCCAAGGAGGCCGTAGAGATGAAAGAGCAGATTGATGACCTATTAAAAAAGGGTTTCATTCGATCCAGTGCTTCTCCATGGGGAGCGCCAGTGCTTTTTGTGCCTAAGAAGGATGGTACAGTCCGGTTTGTATTGACTACCGGGCCTTGAATGCCATCACCATCAAGAACAAATATCCTCTGCCCAGGATAGATGATTTGTTCGACCAGTTGAGCGGGGCGAAGGTGTTTTCCAGGATAGTCTTAAGATCCGGGTACCACCAGATGAAGGTTATGGCAGCAGACATCCAGAAGATGGCGTTCAACACGAAGTACGGGCAGTACGAGTTTCTGGTGATGCCATTTGGTCTCACAAATGTACCAGCTGTCTTTATGAATTTGATGTAAGACATTTCACCAGTATCTGGATAAGTTCGTCGTAGTATTTATCGACGACATCCTGATATACTCGAAGATGCCAGAGGAGCATACAGAGCACTTGCGGATAGTTCTGGAGATTCTGAGGTAGGAGAGATTGTTTGCCAAATTACCGAAGTACGAGTTCTTTTTAGACCGAGTGGAGTTTCTCGGCCATGTAGTCACTGGAGATGGAATCTCGGTAGATCCCAGGAAGATTGCTGCAGTTGAGACGTGGAAGGCTCCGACGTCAGTTTCAAAGATCAGGAGCTTTCTGGGTTTAGCAGGCTATTATAGAAAGTTCGTCCAGGACTTTGCTAGGATAGCTGAACCCATGACGAAGATGACGCGGAAGGACGCAGAGTAAATCTGGTCAGAGGACTGCCAGACAGCGTTTGAGGAGCTGAAGAGGAGGCTGACGACCGCTCCAGTTCTGACTTTACCTTCAGGTTCTGGAGGTTTCACCATTTACAGCGATGCTTCTGGGAAGGGGCTAGGATGTGTCCTACAGCAGCATGGAAAAGTGATTGCTTATGCATCTAGGCAATTGCGGACTCATGAGGGGAATTATCCTACCCATGACCTAGAGTTATCTGCGGTGATCTTTGCACTCAAGTTATGGAAACATTACTTATACGGAGAGCATGTAGAAATCTTTACTGACCACAAAAGCTTGAAGTATGTGTTCACGCAGAAAAGAGCTGAACATGAGGCAAAGACGATGGTTGGAGTTGATGAAAGACTTCGACATCGATTTATAGTATCACCCCGGGAAGGCAAATGTGGTGGCGGATGCGCTGAGCAGACATCCGATGGCATGGTACCTGATGATTGATCGGCATTTGCGGGAAGATCTGGAGAAGCTCGGTATCGAGCTAGTTCGGCCAGGATCAGTGATACAGATGATGGCGCTTGACATTCAGTCAGGTTTGATGGAGCAGATCCGGGACACACAGTCTACAGATGAGAGCCTTCGTAGACTTCGAGCCCAGGCGTTAGCTGGATTGCTGTATGACTTCACTATAGCAGAGGATGGATCCCTGAGGCATGGCAGCCGATTGTACGTACCGAAGGAAGAGCTGGTAAAGGCAGTCTTGCAGGAGGTACACCGATCGAGATATTCTATTCACCCTGGTGCTAACAAGATGTACCGTGACTTGCGGAAACATCTTTGGTGGCACGGGATGAAGAGGGATGTATCACGTTTTATCTCGAGATGCCTAGTTTGCCAGCAGGTCAAGGCGGAGGGCCAGAGGCCAGCTGGTTTGTTGCAGCCGTTACCCATTCCCGAGTGGAAGTGGGAACATATTACGATGGACTTCGTCTCAGGGCTTCCTCGTTCCCAAGGAGGGAAGGATGCCATTTGGGTCATCGTGGACAAGCTGACGAAGTGTGCGCACTTCATACCCTTCAAGGTAGGGCTTTCCACCGAGAAGTTGGCGGAGCTATACATGCAGCAGATAGTTTGCCTATACGGAGTGCCGGTGAGCATCGTGTCGGACAGAGACAGCAGATTTACATTCCACTACTGGAGGAGCTTGGAGGAGGAGTTGGACAGTAGGCTCAAGTTTAGTACGGCGTACCACCCGTAGACAGATGGGAAGTCCGAGAGGACGATACAGACACTGGAGGATATGCTGAGGACCTGCGTGCTGGACTTCGGAGGATCATGGGAGAGCCATCTGCACTTGGCAGAGTTTTTATACAACAACAGCTACCAAGCCAGTATCGGTATGTCTCCTTTCGAGGTACTTTATGGACGACGATGCCGCACACCGCTCTTTTGGGATGATGTTGGAGACAGAGTTATGCTTGGGCCAGAGATGATCACGGATGCAGCAGAGAAATTCGGGATGATCAGAGACAGGCTCAGAGTAGCTCAGGACAGGCAGAAACACTGGGCTGATGCTAGTCGCAGACCGATGGAGTTCGTAACGGTGATATGGTACTAGTGAAGATATCACCTACTAGAGGGACGATCCGGTTCGGACGAAGAGGGAAGCTGAGCCCTAGATACATCGGGCCGTTCGAGATACTTGGCAGGATCGGAGAGGTAGCTTACAGGGTTGCACTTCCATCCAACCTAGCAGGAGTTCACAATGTCTTTCACGTATCTCAGCTGAGGAGATATGTTCCAGACCCTAGTCATGTGCTAGATCATTCAGAGTTGGAGGTCGGACCGAGCCTTACAGTTTCTGAGCAGCCAGTGGAGATATTAGACAGAAGAGAGTAGAGGCTGAGGAACAAGGTTATACCCTTAGTACGAGTAGCTTGGAGCCGTCACTCTCCAGGTGAATCTACTTGGGAGAGGGAGTCGGACATGAGGGAGAGATACCCTTACTTGTTCGATCCAACCGCTGCGAGGGAACCACCCGTTCTCGCTTGATACCTTAGAGGTTAGTTTCGATCATAGCCTTAGTTATTTTTGCTTGCTATGTTAGAATATTGTAGGGTCTTCAATCATTGTAAATTTCGAGGACAAAATTTTTCAAGAAGGGAAGACTTGTAAGCCCCTGTTTTCCAAATTTATTTAATTAGTGTTAATTAAATTTTTAATGTCAATTTTAGCCTTAAAATAATTATTAGGAATTTTAGGAATTTTTCTAGAATTTTTAAATGATTTTTAAATGAGTTTTATATATTAAAATATTACTTTGTAATTTATTTAAATGTCTTAATATTATTTTGTAAATTTTAGAATTGTTTTGATATAGATTTATAATTACTTTAAATGTTTAAATAGTTTCTGCAAATACTTAAATCTTTTTAATATCGATTTGCAAATTCTATTTGCAAATTTATCCTAGGGAGGGACCTAACCCTAATTTCCTAAAACCCTATGGACCTAAGTGCAAACTACCCTCTCTCCCCAGCTCGATCACCGCCTTCCCCCTAATTTTTCGGCGACCCTAAACCGAAACCATAACCCTAATCCGGCAACCCACCGCCTTGGCTCCCCTATAAAAGGACCCCCTCACCTCCCTCGACCAACCACCACCACTACGACCTAACCCCAGCCACCGCAGCCCCCCGTCTTCCCCATTTAATCCCGCCTGAACCCTAGTTCCGACGACACCCTACCACCGCCTCACCGACCGTCGTCGTCGATCACCACCACCACCATTCGCTTCGCCTCGACGAGACGACCGCAGCGCCACCCGAGTGCGACCACGGCGTCTCCTCCGCCCTGTCGCCACCCCGACAGCAGCCCGACTTCGGACACGTACGTGTCTGTGTTATTTCTGTGTCATTTTTGTGTCTCGATTTAACGTGGACGACTCGTCAGGACACGGGCAATCTTTTGGTAAGTTTGGACACGGCCGAATCATTTCGTGCGTGTCGTGCTGAGTATGGACACAAGACACTGTGTCATGATTCTTAGCCGTGTCCCTAACTGTCAGGACACGGTATAACATAACGGGTCGGGTTTGTTT
Organism: Iris pallida; assembly: GCA_029216955.1. Lineage (NCBI taxonomy): Eukaryota > Viridiplantae > Streptophyta > Magnoliopsida > Asparagales > Iridaceae > Iris > Iris pallida. Next base: position 1,565,824 of record JANAVB010012196.1, read on the forward strand.
CCTTATCGGGTTAATTAAACGATTAACAAACGAGCTCTTTATTATTAACCCGAGCCCCACCCTAACAGCAAGCCCGCTCAGGCCCACTGGCCAGCGGGTGGGGCTCTAAGACTTTACCCTTTGACAGAGGGCCGAGTTCGAGCCCTCTGTATGTTTTTTGTTTATTTTGTTTCTTTTTCTTTTCTTTTTCTTTTCTTTTCTTTTCTTTTGTTTTATATATAAATATATATATATATATATATATATATATATAGATATATATATATATATATAGATATATATATATACTGCATATATATATGTATGTACTGTATATATGCAGTATATGTATATATATATATATTTTTTTTATGTATATATATATATATATATATATATATATCATATATAATATATATAATATATATATATATATATATATATATTTATATATATATATATATATATATATATATAGATATATATATATATATATATATATATATATATATATCTATATATATATATATATATATATATATATATATATATATATTATATATATATATTCATACTTAGTAAATTTTATATATATATTTGTATTTATATACATATATGTATATATGTATATATTTTCATATGTATATATATATTATATAATTACTATTATATATATGTATACTATATATATATATATATATATATATATATATATATATAGATTATATATATATATATATATATATATATATATTATATATATATATATTTTTTTTTTTTTTTTTTTTTTTTTTTTTTTTTTTTTTTATGTTGCCTTGGGCCCCCAATTGCTCAGGGCCGACCCTGCTTTTGAGCTAGAGCTATATATATATATATATATATATATATATATATATATATATATATATATATATATATATATATATATATACTTTATAATTGAGTATTTTCTTATATATATAAATTTTTTTTCTTATATATATACTTTATATATATATATATATATATATATATATATATATATATATATATATATATATATATATATATATATAAGAAATACTCAATTATAAAGTATATATATATATATATATATATATATATATATATATATATATATATATATATATATATATATATATATATATATATATATAAAATACTAATATTTATTGTGCATTTTACGTCTTTGTATTTTTGTGTATTTTAAATTACTACAACCATTTGGTGTCCTAGTCTAGCATGGGTTTTTGGGCCCAAATGTGTTTTCACACATTCAAGACCTGTACAAGTCATATTGGACTTGATTCATGGCCTTGGGTCTTGTATTCGAACTTCGGTTCAAATTATATACATGGACAAAATACGCAGATAATTAATTATTTAATTTCGATTGTGTGCAATGCTGTTTATGATTTTCTAAAAATACTTAAAGTACTGTTAAAATTCTAGAAAAATAGTATTTAGATACTATGTTAATTTAGCTAATTTAGTATAATTTTATAGTATTTAATTTACAGTTTTGCCACTAGTTTGGCATATGAAACCAAAACTCATTTTCTGTATACTTAGGAAAACTGATTTTTTTATAAATACTTGTACTGGTTAATAAATTCCAAAAAAATTATAATAAACTTCTATAATTAAAAGAATCATTTTGGTACTTTATTTTATGAAAAAAAAATAAGCTTTTTGTCTATCTCAAAAATTGTTAAAATACAATGATCATTTGATTTATTTATTGATTAATTACGACTTGTGACTTTTTGTGTTATTTGAGTTTTAGCCGTATTAAACCTCACCCCTCACTAGTGTAAAGACCCTAGAAAGTTAGTTAAAGTAGTGTGTCACCCCACATTGGTCTCCTATGCCAAAGTCATTATTTTGGCTAGGTGTCCAGTCACAAGTCGTGTTGCACCAATTAGTGTCTTAGCGTTTTAGCTTAGTGTAAAAACTAAGTTTATGTATTTATTTCTACAGTGACGAGTTACCAGACATCTATAGCACTTTTATCGCAGCTTGTTTTGCTTTACTTTGCTAGAGGCAAGTACTTTCTACGAACTTTACATACTGCTATAACAATAAACTGCGATTTACCAACCATGTTAAATGCTGATCCTTGGGGTAGCAAGTTTGAACTTTACATGTTGTATTACTTTTAGTCTCTACCATGTTTAGACAGTATCTCATATCTCTCACATGTTTAAATAACGGGTTAAGAGAAAACTGTTAGTATTGTACGTGAACATGACCCCCTTCTCCGTATGTATTTACCACGCTCGGTGACATTCTATATGTGACCTTGCCGTATGTTCTGATCCCGCGTTTGTGTATGGATATACACCGATGCCGTTCGTGCACGTATGTGCATGCCAGAAAAACTTGATATGTGCCGCTGTACATCCTATTCACCTATTGACTGATTCACGTACATGCTACAGTTTTAAACTTTTAAACTATATGTTGTCATTTCTAAAACCAATTAAACCATGATATGCCATGATTCCAGTTTATTACATTCTTGTCCATGCTTAGTATATTTAGTTTGCTAGAATCAGTACTTGCTTCCGTCCTGACAGGATAACGTTGTAGGTGTCCTTACTGAGAAGGAGTTACTCCGCGACACATATTATGGAGATACTGTCGAGGACCCGGCTTTGCTTTACGAGGATGTTCCTGCTGGGAACCTCGCCTAGTTGTCTTTTTACTTTAGACTTTTGAGAGTAGTCATGTATTAGACTACGTGTTTTGTAACTGGACATGTATCCAGTTTTATATTTCAGACTCGTACTTGGATATTTTTCTATATAAGACGACTTTTGTGTTTGGAGCATTTTATGACTTTTATTCACTTATAGAACTGTTAGCACATTTAGTCTTATTATGTTGTCTTTAGAACAGCTTACTACGTTTTATCTCAAACGTAGGCTGGGCATGACTCGGCCTGGCCCAACAATTTGGGTAGCGGGTCGTGACAGAAATTATTTCCTGGATCGACGTCTTGGTAGTTCGAAGATTTGATACAAAAACAACTATTTTTCGTGGAATCAAGATCCAGGAAGCTGTCTCTGACCGGAGCATTTGTTGACTTGAACCTAAAGCCATTCACAGAGTAACTTAGCCATATTTTAACGACAATAATTGGTCCCTTGGCAAGAGTTCTAATTAATTCAATCTTGGGTTAAATTAGACGATCGACCTGAATACCAAAGAAGGGATAGTTATTTATTGTCGTGTTACATTATAAGAAATCGGTAATTATTAGCTGCTTACATATTCGCTCAACCAAGAAGAAAAATGACGTCTTATTTCTTGTTCTAATTCATCGTCTGTTAGGTAGGGTCTAACCGACCTCAACGCATCGTTATACGTGCTGAAAAACAACAACAAATAAACTGCTGATTAGTAGTATAATATTAGCTTATACTATTATATTGAGATGACGTAAACCATATCATCATTAATTACTTATCCCTCTAGCTTCTCCACTTCGTCCTCGTCGCAATTGAGTAATATATACAACTGAGCAGCCCTTAGCTCTTCGTCATTCAAATATCTCTTCTTTATTTTCCCCGAAGGCTTTTCAGACGCATTGAATACTTTCAGTATTCTATCATTAGATTCTTGATATCCGTCGTCGTTTTTTGGAGCCCTCGTTTTATTCGTAGCAACATGAGGTTTGAAATACGTCGAGCAGAAGTTTGTAATCTTCTCGAGAATATAGGCTTCGCAAATAGAACCCTCGACCCGAGCCTTACTTTTTACCTTCCTTTTTAGGTGGTTCAAATGCCGCTCAAACGGGTACATCCACTGATAACCGACGGGCCCACCAACACGTACCTCGGAGAAAAGATGAATTGGCAAATGCTCCATGGAGTCGAAGAATCCAGGAGGAAATACTTTCTCGCGCTTGCACAGTGTTACCACAATATCGTTCTTCCGCTTTTCTAGACGACCGACGAGCAACTTAGTAGAACAAAGATCTACGAAGAATATGCTAAGCTCGGTCAATGGATCCCAAATAACCTGGGGTAAGAATTTCCGAAATACAATCAGAATTAACCTCTCCATGAATACGTGACAATCATGGCTCTTCATACCTGCCAGTTTGTTCTCCTTGAGGTCGACGCATCTTTGAAACATACCCGTCTGAAAATTTAGACCTTGAATCCACCTACAAAGTCTTACTTTATCCTCCTCCTCCAGTAAAAAAATTGCCTTAGGCTGCTTCAACTTCCCATTCCCCTCCTCTATCAAATGCAATACATGACGTCTACATATTTCTTTCAAGTCCAATCTAGCCTTTGGATTGTCTTTCGTCTTCCCCTTTATGTCCATTACAGTATTAATTATGTTGTCAAATACATTCTTCTCGATATACATGACATCAAGGTTATGTCTAATCAGATTGGTGCTCTAATATGGCAGATCCCAGAATATACTCCTCTTCGTCCAGTTATGAATGCGACCAAATCCGTCACACTTGTAGCCCTTAGCAGGCTCTTCAATAGCTCTCGGTAAATCTTTTACCTCTTTCCATATCGTGTATCCGGGCCACCTTGGCGGTGGATTAGCCTTCTCCACTACGCCAGCACGAAAAGCATTTATGTTCCTCCGGTACGGATGATCCTTCGGCAGGAATTGTCGATGATAATCGAAGAAGCAAGGTTTGCCTCTGTGTTTTAAATGGAAAGCCTTAGTACGGTCCATACAATACGGACATGAAAGACGACCATGCGTGCTCCATCCAGATAACATTCCATAGGCTGAAAAGTCGTTAACGGTCCACATAAGTGCTGCCCGCAATTGAAAATTTTGTTTTCTAGAAATATCATACGTATTGAAACCTACTTTCCACAGCTGATTCAACTCATCAATCAATGGCTGTAAATACACATCGACGTTCCTTTTCGGATTATTTGGAACTGGGATAATAACGGTGAGGAACATATACGGAGTCTTCATGCACATCCAAGGTGGTAGATTGTACGGAGTGACGATCACAAGCCAACACGAATACTGTGATTCCGAAAGTTTGAATGGGGTAAAACCGTCGGAGCAGAGACCCAATCTGATATTACGCGGATCAGAAGCAAAATTTGGATACTCTCGATCAAAGTGCTTCCATGCTTCTCCATCAGATGGGTGATCCAACAGTCCTTCGGTCTGTTCTCGCTTATGTCAACTCATGTTTTCTGCTGTTTCCTTCACCATAAACAACCGCTACAACCGTGACGTCAACGGCAAGTAGTACATCGAATCGGCAGGCTTCCTTGCACCGACAGACTTTTTTCTACCACTGCCCTTGTAGCGATCAACACCACAAAATCTGCAGACGTCTTCATCCTTGTCGTCTTTATAGTACAACATGCACCCGTTGCGACATGCATCAATTTTCTCGTATCCCATCAAGAGCGATCTCACCATCCTCTTAGACCGGTAAAAGCCTTTAGGCAACTTAGCACCCTCAGGCAATATTTCTATAATTAACTACATAAGTCGGTTGTAGCAATCTTACGACATATTAAAATGAGACTTGATGCTCAACAATCTTGTAACCACCTCCAACAGTGAATGATCTTCACAACCAGGATATAATGGAGTCCTTGCATTCTCCAGCAACTCCATGAACTTTGCAGCATCGGCGTTCGGTGCCTCTTTAGGTGCTTCATGATTGTCCGAAACAAAACTAGGCCCCGCCACATCAAAAATCATATTCACCAACCCATCGTCATAAGCAGCATGGTTGTGGTCATCCACATAAATTCTCCATGCACGCTCCACTGATAGTAATTCGACGTGAAACCCTTCGAGTATAAATGATACGTGACTTTCACTTCTGAATGATATTTCAAGTTGCGATATCTCACACACGGACACTTAATTTTGGTACCGTCCATGTACTGAGGGAACGCCTTGGCAAACTGCAAAAACTGTTGTACACCCTCTATGAATTCATCTCGTACACCGCATATGTCATCAGGATGACGGTTGTACATCCAAGAACGATTCCGCAGATAGTAATTCAGCTCCATATCTATTTGAGGATAATTCTGTAAGATAGATACATGCACATCGTTGAAAGACTTGTAAAAGTAATAGGCGCATTAATCATGACATATCATAAACATTGAAATAGAATTCCAAGTAATCATGATACAACAAGTGGCAATAGTGTATCACATGACATAACCATATGACCAATGTTTTGAGGGGTGCTATAGTATATTAGAATTGATACTCAAAAGCACCAATGGTATACTTGGTATCAGAACATATATATTAGAAGGGGCAGATCAGGGCACAAACAACTACCTAATGGTGGCGTCTGTATCAACTTGACATAGGCCATCATGTTACTATGTGAAGTACAGACTTTAGGTATTAGGGAGTGTAGTACCATGTATACTAGATAGAGGAAAGAATATATATAGGATATGTATCGACCAAGTTCAGTTATTGGGGCAATATCAAGATACTCGAATTGATACTAGAACCTAAAGGTCAAAGTTGCATATCAGGTACCAAGACCAAATCAATCCTAAGTTCAACCACTCAGGACCTATGGGATTCATTTTGCCTCCTCCTTTTCCAACATTTATTACAAAACTTATGACAAAAGTAACTATGTGTTATTGCTTGTTTTACCATTAATGTTATTTTTCATAATGTTATTTTATTTTAAAAGGTAAGGATACTATTGGAACATTGCTATATTATTTTTGTTTTAAAACTTATGTCCATGTGTATGTGTGTATGTGTCCGTGTCCATACGCTATGTACCTTGGCCATACTAGCCCTAAGAGGATACTTGAGCAACAATACTATACTATATCCTAAGATACTATATATAAAGGTATCATTTAGGATATTCCAATATTATATATATATATATATATATATATATATATATTATGGTAGCTAAACTAATACCAAGTGGATACCTTGACTTGGCCAACATGGTACCCTCACCCTAACTATTTCTATACCTTTTCCACCTATATGCAAATACCCACATATTGATACTTGTAGGCCAAGATGGCCCTTCTCTAACACCATGTTAGTTAATATACTACTTAATATTTAACTAATTCACAAGGATATCAATGTATAGGCACACATAGATACATTAACTCCTCCCTATTTCTAACCTTTAACAGAGCTAATTGCTCTCAAGTCCCCTCTCAATATGAACAGTAGGACAACTTATAGGATATTCTAAGAACTGGACAGAACCACAAGGTACTTCCCAAATCCCCAACCTGAACATATAAGCTCCTTCTTATTATAATTAGACGGCTACTTGCTATTGCTTAAGCTCGAGTCCCCTCCTCCAATACAAACTGATATAATGTATAAAAAGGCTGATACATTAATCCAAACATGATGCATATGCAATAAGGCCGACCCAAGCCTTCAGGAACATCCCTACCTTATATTGTCACATGACAGTTACTCCCACATCCTCTAAGAGGTAACTCTCATAAATACCCACTCATTGTTACCACTCCCTCTTACTACTAGGTACACAAATCATCCCCCTACCCACCTCACTGGAACACATGAAACCCCTTTACAGGACAGCTACTTCACATTTCTGCCACTCTCACTATTGACCGACACAGGTCATTAAGGCCTGTACAACACTTTGTGTACTATTGCACATGCCAACCTGGCTTATGCTACTGCCAAAAGAGTGGCAGCTCTCTGCCTGCTGCAATGGGCTTCCCTGCCTCCATGTGCCCAACCCTTCATTACAACAATGACTATTAGCTACTCTTTATATCTTACTCCAAAAAATGTATGTGTTCGTGTGTATGTGTGTATGTGTCCGTCTGTGTCCGTGTGTATGTGTGTCTGATTAGGGTTAGGGTTTACCTGATCAACAAAGGGGGTGGCAGGAGGGGAGGGGCGTTGACATGCGAGGGGTGGCCGGAGAGGAGAAGGAGCCTAGTGGAGAGGGAGGGGTCGACGAACGGTTGTCGGGCTCCGACGATGGCGAGGGGGAGCGGCAATGGCTAGAGGTAGTGGAGGTGGCTGGAGGTGGTGGACGTCGGGCTTCGACGATGGGCGAGGCGCACGGAGGTCGAACGAGAGGAGGGTGTAGAAGCTTGGAAATGAACAGAAAATCTGATGCGACTCAAGACTAGGAGAGTTTTATGCGGCTCAAAAGTTTATTAGAGTTTCATGCAGCTCAGAAGTTCCCAGCGAGCCACGTGGCTTTATGCGGTTCAAAAAGTCCTTCACAAACCAGCCGTAATTAATTTAGACAGCTGTCTCATTTAATGCCCTGATGCGAAGCGACGGCTCTGACACAAAGGTTTGACAACCCTGACATAAAAGTGAAATAATGACCCTGACATAGTGGCAGGCTCCTAAGAAAGACAAGAAAATCTTCACAGCTGGCACAGTCCACCAACCCCAAAAAGCTCCCTATGCGGCTACCATCCCTCATGCGGCAACCACTCTCATGCTGCCGCCACCCCCATGCGGCTGCTCCTCCTATGCGGCTCGGATCATAGGGCCACCCCCATGCGGCTGCTACTCCTATGCGGCTCGGATCATGGGGCCACCCCCATGCGGCTGCTACTCCTATGCGGCTCGGATCATGGGGCCACCCTCATACGGCTCAGACTAAAGAATTTTTATGCGGTTCAGATAAGGCCACCCTCATGCGGCTCAAACTAAAGGAATTTCATGCGGTTCAGATAAGGCCACCCTTATATGGTTCTGACACGGGGCCACACTCATGCGGCCCAACCATGATAGTCCACCATACGGCTCGCAGCAGTTGGGACACGTGACGGGAGCTGATCGAATCTCAATAATTCATATTTATTGCAGTCAATGAAGGACACGTGGCAGGAATCGATCAAATCTCAATAACTCAAATTTGCAGCAATCAACATAACCGTCCAGATTTGGTCAAATTCCAAACAATCCTGATTTATTGCTATCATCATAATCATCCAAGTTTAATGCAATCATTACAATCTAGATTTATGGCGATCAACATAATTACCCAGATATATTGCAATCATAACAAACCAGATTTATGGCAATCAACATAATGGTCTGGGGCTCAGAATCAGCCACGTGGATATACACCTCCACCCATGATGCCTATAAATAGCAAGGTGCCATTCTCTTGTAGAAGAGAGCATGGAGATATACGCACAGAGCCAGACACAGAGCGATCGACATTCGAGCAAGAGCATTTCTTCTCCGGAGCCGAAGCTGCGTCCGATCGTCCAAGGAGTAAGGCAGAGCTGCCATCGCTTTCCCGAGCCTCTACAGTCACCCCCCAAAATCAAAAATAAACAATTGTACTTAGATTGCTGTACCTTAGTTTTCGTCTCTAGGCTTTCTTTGTACAAGCGAGTTTGTGTTGTGAAGTAAAAGTCCAGTCCTCCCATAAAACTATTCTGCTCTTTTATAATCAATGACAAACACGATGGCAAATCTACTGGGGACTAACTTCTCCACGGCTGAGGATTTGGTGACGTAATCGGACGAAGCCAAACTTGGCTTCACTCAACAAATGCTGGTCGCCCGGTTCGACCAGCAGGTGTTTGAAGCAATGTTCTCCGACGGAAGCGCTGGCCCGGTCCAGCGGTG
>JANAVB010012196.1:1580420-1653649 GCA_029216955.1 Iris pallida
ATTTTATTCACAAACGCAAGGAAAGAGACGAGGACTTGGTATGCAGAGAGTCCTTCCATGGACATCACTGCACTCAAGTCATTGTCAACTGCTGCTGCAGCAAGACGGCCACACAAAAAGACCGGCGATCCGTCTTCCAACGACTGCAACACCCAAGCTCAGAAGACGAGGCGCTTCTCGTCGCCTCCTGCAATTCTGCTCTGAAGATCCCTGGCAGCGGGAGAGGGAAGAAAACAAACGTCTCCAGCCCAAAAATTTCAACCAAGAAACTCTCTTCTAAGCGGTTGTCCTCGACTGTTACGGGAGGAGTTTTCCAAGTTACTCGCTCAAAGACGAAATCTGCCACACTTGGAGATTCGTCGTCCACATCTCTGGGAGGCACTGGAGCCGGGGGTAGCACTCCTCCATACATCCGCGACAATACAGTATTCCAGGAAGATAATCCAGGGGAAACGGTTCCTCCAACAGATACAGCAGGTTTCGACGTCCCCGAGGACGTCCACAACTCTCAAGACGAGGCAAGCTCTGAAGCTGGGGGTACCACTCCTTCTGAATTCGAACCAGAGGAGAACATTCCCACATACCCAGACGACTTCTCTGTACAAGGGTATGACTCAGAGGGCGCGTCCTCCACCTTCCTTCTATCTCTACTCATGTGAGGACGGTATTCATGACGGACAGCAACCAAGACGGTCCCAGTGATCGCCAACGCATCGACACTCTGAAGGCCATACTGCATGCCTTGGTCAAGTGCGTAGACGAGATCAAAGCGGCCCTTCCAACTCTGCAAGGAAGGACGCCTAGCCAAACAAGCTTGGGTCCCGCGGTCAATGCGGACTCAAACTCAGCTGCACCAAACCCGGGTGATAATCCTCCTGAAATATCGGCTCCCACCGCTGCAGATGAGGCAAGGGAAGCAAGACGAGAGGTCCAGGAGCTCCGGGCCATGTTCTACGTCCGAAAAAACCTCCCAAGACCTCAGGATACGACAACCGTATCCGGCTGCATGGAGAGATGTTCCCTTTCCACCAAGATATAAACCATTCAACATCAATCCGTATGATGGAAAGACATCTGCAAGCAGGTACATCACCTACTTCGAAGTCACAACCGACCATCTGCCTCATGAATATGCCATCCTTACGCGGTTGTTCATTGGACCATTGGAAGGAGTCGCCTTCGACTGGTACCATAACTTGCCGGACAACTGCATCCATTCCTTCTCCGGCTTCAAACGTATGTTCCTGGAGAGGTTCTACGAAGTAGGACAAGACGTGACAATGTCCACCTTCATGGACGTTGTTCAGGGAGAAAAGGAGCTGACAAGGAACTATATTGAGCGGTTTCGTCAAACCGCGATGAAGTTGCCTTCCGGTAACCCTGATTCCTCCTTAATTGAAATTTGCCAAAAGAGACTGCTCTCCACAATCAGCGTCTGGATGGGCGAAAGTCAGTTTAAGGACTGGAAGACGTTCATCATCAGTGCCACTGGCGTAGAAGACAAGTTAAAGAAAGCTCGCCAGCTGGGATTGCACATCTCGGAGGGAGAGGATAAGGGTAAACGCCCTACTGCCAACAACAACAACGGCGGTAATTCTAACAACAACCGAAACAACAACCGAAACAACAAGGGAAAGCAGGCTATAGTGGCTGACATTGCCCAGAAGCCTGAACCGAAGCCGGCATAAAAGCAGTGGCCTCAGATGACTTACTCCTTCGAGGAAGGCCATGTTAAGCCCATTTTGGACATGCTCATACATGGAGGTCGAATTCAGCTCTCTTTCCCAAGGCATGAACCTCGTCCTGCAGAGATGGAGAGCCCCAAGTACTGCCACTACCATCGCATCCACCATGCTACATAAGACTCCTACCAACTGAAGCGATACATCCAGCATCTCATCGATTCTAAGGCCTTGGCCGTTGATTTTGAAGAGGTGACCGTAGCAGCCAATATGGTGTCAGTACAATTCGTCAGCTTTCCTCAGACAAAGACTCAAGATGGAGTAGTGCCCGTCCCCAGAGCAAGGATAGAGGTCGCTAACCTTCCACCTTCCTGAGACCAGGCTGCTGGTCTAGTGCCCCTTACCACATCACGAGGGGAGGTCACGTGGGTCCATCCGGACCTGGTACCTGAAGTAACTCAGTCCGCACAACCCTCCACCAGCAAGAAGAAGAGTGGAAAAGTTAAATCATACCGTACAATCTCGACAGAGGTCAAAGAAGCTACTGCTGTTGTTACCCGATCCGGCGCACAAACCTAACCTCCACCGGGTAACTCGGCTGAAGATCATCAGCCGACAGCTGCTGATGCCCCAGGACCTTCTCAGCCTTTGATGACCGATAAGCCTAGGCCGAAGGAGACTCTCTTTGACAAGCCGCTCCGAAGAGAGACGCCTCATAGGCTGGAGAGGCCCTACAACTTTGACATCTTGGAACAATTTGTAGCACCCAGTTTCCCAAATGAGGGTAATTTTGAAATTTTGTGTTTATAATTATTTTAATAATGATATTTAATTCATGATATGATTTTTGATGATTTTAAATCATTTTAAAATTATTTAAATCAATGACTTGTGGTTTTGACGTTTTGCTAGTGAAACCCTAGAGACTGTTTGACCTAGAGCCTAACCATGTGATTATGAGATTTTAATATTATTTTTGGCCTAAGGATATATCAGCATTTGACCTCTATGAATTATTTTGATATTATTTTATTATTTATGATATTGTTTTGGGGTTATTTGAGTCGGGTTCGAATTTCAACTCAATCCGACTTGAAACGGGGACCCGGGGGTAGTTTGACTCTAGTGGAACCCACACACTAGTTAAGCATGGCCCACATGATATTAATTTTAGTCCACATGATAGAAATATTTTAGTTAGAGATTAGACTAATTATTATGGATAAGGTTAGTGTGATTAGAGACTTTAGAATGACTAATTTAGCCCCAACCAATTAGCCCTTTCCTAATACTCATAGAATAGGTTAGTGGGGGCATTTTGGACCTTACCATAATAGGAAAAATAGCCCCATATGGCCAGCCACTTTGGGAGAGGATAGGCTCAAGTTCATTTCATTATTCTTATCCACACTCTCTCTCTTGTTCTTCCCCAAATTTCTAGAGAGCAATCCCTAACAATTTCTTCACCAAATCCTTCCATTTTGCCACCAAATCTTCTTCTTTTCTTCTCCATTCTAGCCAAGGAGAAAGCTACCCAAGTTTGGGAGAATTCGGAACTCGTTCGTGTCCTTTTGGAATCTCTACGTGTCGGTGTCGCTCCGGGAAGGCTTTTCTTCGATTCGATCTACCGGGAGGTATAAATCCCTTCTTCTTTTTATTTCCTCATGCATATAGGTCTATTTTGAACCCATAGGAATGACCCCCATGGTTGTATCTCTATTTGTGTCCATTTTGTGTCCATTTGGAGGTCATAGGAGTGTCCTTTGTGTTGTGGTTGTGTCCATGTGGGAAAATCCCAAATTTAGACACACTATGTGTTGTTGTTATGTATGAATGAATTATTACATGTTTAATCTCATATTTTTGTATTGGAGATGTGTTCTATAGTGTCTCATATATATATATATTAGTGTAGAGAGTGAGTTCTTGATATATTATGTTATATACTTGTGTTCTTTTGTCTCAAACTACCCAAATCCGTCATGATTTTTATCCACGTTTTTAATTTCAGCCCTAACTTATAAATATCATAACTTCTAGCTCAAAGCTCGGTTTAATCTCCCATTTTTTTAAAGAAGCGTATTGAAGTTAGCTTTCTAAAAACATATATTAATAGGCCTAATTCTTTCTGTAACTTTATGGAGAATTATTTGAGTGTCAGCTGTACGAAAGATAAACGCGTTCTCGGTGTTTTCGCGATTTCGGAAGTTTTCGGAAACGAAAATGCGATCCGTTTGAAGTTTCGGAAAGCTAACACATAGATCTATAACATACTTTAATCCTAAATTTTAATTCATGCTGAGATGGTACAGTATTGATTATTAGTAGGAGTTACTATTCGGCATATGTATTTTGTGCACCCTTGTGTGTAATATAATGTTTTATTTGATTTTAACCCATGTTAATGTATATACATTATGTAATTAAATAGAGAATACAAGCATGAGTAAATATTTAAATAAATGATGTATGAGGTGTAAGTATCCTATCTAATGTAAGCATGTATAAGTATGGCTTGTAATGAATATGTAGGTTCCATATTATGTAATGTATGGTGCATATAGTGGTGCAAGAGAATAAATGAATGATGAATGAATGCAAGCATGAATGTAATGTAATAATAGATGTAATGTATGCAATATACAAGTTAATGAGATATAATATTCTATGTTAACACAAATCCTATATTACCTCGTGTACCCCCTTACACTATGTTGACATTATCACACTTGACACATTGTTCACTTACACTTTGACACTCTTTGATATGTATACACTATGTAACCCTCACTTGCCCCTTTGCCATGTTCACATACACACATATAGCCTCTTAAATAAATATTTATGAATATAGTTAACTTAGCTATGTATGTATATTATATATATGTTACCATATTGTGTTGTAATATATAATTTATATAACCGTTTGAAATGCCATGATTATAGACCTAATGTTGAATACCAAAATATGTATGTGTATATATGTGTAGACATATATAGCTTAAAGTAATAGATTACCTAGTGTATATCCAATGTGAATTCTTGCCTATTTGAGTATTGAATAATTGCATGCTATATAGAGTTGGGTGTATGTTGACTTGTATAGCCTTGTATTGATGTGTGCTTGCTAGGATAGTCTTGGTTAGGCCTAGTAAGACTTGCTGGATTAGGACATGATCTAGTTTGACCTAGTTTGACAAGTACAGTTGACCAGAGTTGACCAAGGGTTGACTTTGGCCTAGTTTGACCTAGATTCATGTAGAATGCATTGTAGTGCTTTATATTACCCTTCTGGACATGTTGTGACTTGTGCTGTTCTAATTAGGAGCCAGACACCTCTCCTCGGACAGTATCTTTACCTTGGACATTCAGATATCAGACGAGTACATTCTCTGATCATTTCATATCCTGCTTAGAATTATTTTATGCATTAAATTACTTTACTTGTACTGTCACGTTGGTCACACGGGTTGGTACTATACGTATCCCTTCTTGAGATGTAATCCTTAGGGAGCATCGGGTACTACATGTTCTGTGCATTTCACTTACATGTCGTATCACTATTCTTCACAGGTTCTTCGATCACTTGTGACATATACTCCTATGATTACAGAGTCTCCTAGAATCTCCATTTTTGGGACTACTATGTATCACCCTTCGGGGGCTTACCACCCTTCGGGGGCTTATCATCTTTCGGTGGCTTATCACCCTTTGGGGGCATATCATCCTTTGGGGGCTTATCACCTTTCGGAGGCTTATCACCCTTCAGGGGCTGTTACATAGTATCATAATATAACTTGGTTGGATCCTTGTGTACTGATTGGGGTTACGGGAGAGTAGAAATAGACATGTGAATACTATCCAAGTAGTGTAGCATCAGAATCTCTTCCATAGTGTAGCATCAGAATCTCCTATGCCATTTACATGTCTATATTGTACTCTGACTCACTAGCCACTGTTAGTCTTTACTATTAGTAGATATTTCTATTACAGCTCTCTCTCTCTGTTTACATACTGCATTTCTTTCAGTACCTGTATCTTACTTTACTGCATGATTATATTTTCTAACATGCTATAAACCGTTGAGATGTAATGTGCTCGCTCCTGTCCTGACTGGACCTGTTGATAAATTTTACAGATAGCCTGGAGGTTGCCTGCTAGCTTAGAGGAGACAGTAGAGGTTGCATAGATAGCTAGGATTTTTGCTTATAGTTTATTTTCAGTCATCTTGAGTTGTATTTATGGATTACTGTATTTGGGTTTTGAGATGTATTCTGAGTTTGTATCTTAGACACTTAGACTTCTATCTGTTGTATCTCTTTTCGATTTCATGTTTTATCTATCTTCCTTTATGCTCTACCTTAGATGCGATTGAGTTTACATTCTGCTATGTCACCCCCATTCGGGGAGTATAAACTGTTTAGTCTTATACTGTTAGATGCATTGAGACCTAGGACAGCGTTCTACCGCCGACACTGCGACGTAGGCTGGACATTGTTACGTTCTCGTGCCCTAACTCTAGGGTGCGAATCGTGACACATTTTTAGTGGTGGCCCATGCAGGTCGAGATTCGCATTAGTACGATTTCGTAGTAGCGCAACGACTTAGTTGTACTACTACGAGCCTGCTTTAGGATATATAAATTAAGGTGTTAGGATGAGAGAATACTCAATCACTATTAGAATTCCTTGAGAGATTCCTGTCATGACCCTTGAGAATCTCATTTTGAATTCCGATTTAAACTCCTTTTCCTTGTTTTGATTCACTTTTTTCCTTGATTTGAATTTGATTTTGTGGATTCATTGTAGAACTTTGAATCCTGGTATTAGTTGATGATTTTGATAAAATTTTGTAGTTGTTGATTTAATTTTGTAAGATTAATATTTTCAAATCCAAGGTACTCAATCACACTTAGGATTGTTTGAGAGATTTCTGGGACGACCCCTGAGAAACTCATTTTGAACTTCAATTGGAATTCCTTTTCCTCTTGTTTGGATTCACCCTCATTCCTTGCTATTGAATTTAAGCTTGATGGGTTCCTCTCGTTTGAACCGATGAGAAGGAACATATGTTCATTATTCTTTCTCGCCATTATTCCCTTGTATTCTTATTTACCTCTTATCTTAAACTCTGTCTCATTACATTAATTACCCATATCTTGTCGTCCCGACCAGATGTACATCGAAACCCTTGAATCTTCGTATCTTTTGCATAGGGAAGGCTAAGGAAGTTACGTAAATTATGTAGCTCAGAGAAGACGTAACTGGTTATTTTATGATGATCTAAAGAAAATCAAATGTGGAGTGTTCCATATGGAAACTTAAGATAGAAATGTGGTAAAGGTCTCGAATAGAATAAGGAGATGTATACTGCCAATCTGGAAACAATTACATTTAGAGAAATTTTGGGGTTATGAGATAGTTTATAGGTGTATTCAAAACTAATGAGGATATCAAAGGTCAACCTAGTTTTGAGAACTTAGAAAATCTTGGTTATTGATTCTAGGGAAAACTTTTACTCTGAGGCTATGTAGAAGGTTAGTAATGGAAAAGAGAAGTCAATTGTATTTAATAAGGATATTAAACAAGATGTTACGAGGAAATGACTAGGGATAAAGAGAGCACAAAGTTATGGAAGTTTAGAGATTGTTGTAAAATATTTTTAGGAGAATAATATTCAAGGGTGTATGTCAAAAAAAATACGGAAGTTGATTTTATGATGAAAGATAAGTTTTGTAAGGCCTAGAGATTTAAATTAAATAATACGAGGAGAACAATTTGAACAAGTTTAAGGAATTCGTAAACGGGATTTAGAGGTTTTGGGTCAAATTTAAGACAAGGTGAAAGAACTTGAAAATTTAAATAAATTGTTAATGTTGATTCCTACATGTGAGGGTTGTGCTTCAAGAGTGATATTTGGAAATTGGGAATTGACTACGGTAGTCATGGTAAGGATTTAAGTAAAGGTTAAATTTTCATATGGAGACTGGTGAGGTAAAGATATAATTGGCAAGTTATGACCAGATGAACTTAAGAGTATCAGAAGCAGATGACTAACTCGATCTTCATTATTTTTGTGCATTAATTACCACCACTTGAACTCCCACTTTCTAATTGAGATCCTTGACGTTCCTTATCGTGACTTTGATATTCGGAATATAATACTAGCTGTTATCCTCCAACAAATCTTATATGCAAGACCTAGACGAGTTCACCTTCGTGTAGGTATATCATGTCCCACTAAAACCCGTCTTCTTGTACTCTATTTTCTTGATATAATTTTCTGGACAACAGGCTATGTTGGCCCATTGGTCATATGGTCAACCTGATTTTAATAATTGATCAAAACTCTGTCTGGATATACGAAGCTTGTTGGGACATCTCAGCTTCTTGGACATAAGCAAGATTGGATATTCACTCTGTTCAAGACTGAAGATCTGTTTGCCTACTTGAGTCTGTACTTCCTATGAAATGTAATTTTTTACTTTATTTGAGTCTAGGAATACGTTGTACACCGAGTCGTACTGGCAAATAGGCTATCCCCAAAATAGTTCAAAATGTTTTTTAAATGACCTATCAAAATATTTACAAAAAGGTTTTCAAAAAGGTTTTCAAAAATCACCAAAAATCTATTTTAAAACCCTAACCTAACCCTGACAGAACTCGGCCAGAGTTCGGCCAGAGTTCGGTTGGTGGCCGTTTGATTTTTGAATTCTCTGGAACTTGGTCCTCCTGCAGTTGCGGATTTGACCGAGATTTGCTCATCGAGTTCTGCCCGAATTCTGCCCGAATTCTGACAGAGTTCTCCCTTTGGAATTCCTATAAATAGAGATGGATTTCGATCATTTCAATTCACTCATTCACTTTCAATCTTCTCTCTATCTAAAATGCTTTCTGCCTTCCAAAGAGTTTTCTAGAGCTTTTAATTTCAGATCCCAAGCCAGTTACAATCCTCTAGTCGATTTGCCAGTGCGGTACGGTATAGAAGTTTCTGAGAGATTGTAATCAGAAGGCTTGATTGAAGAATACCTCTTCACATTTGAAGTTGGACGAGTTCTTCGTATCAAAGCTCGCGTTGTAGAAGTTGCAAGGACTTCGTAAGAAAACTTGCGGTTTTTCCTATAGTGGATTCAACTGGTAGCAAGAGTTCTACCGACTGGATTAGTCCTCAACAGAGGGATACCAGTATACATCGCTGTCTTTGCGTTTGCTTTCTGAACTCTGCCTTTACATTATTTCAACTGTGATTATATACTGTGATTGTGTTGCTAACATTTTTTAATTAGCATTATTCCGCTGCCAACTCTATTCACCCCCTCTAGAGTATTACGCTTTACTATATCGTTCCTACAATTGGTATCAGAGCGGGTGTTACAGGTAAAGCGAGGTAACAGTACTATTATTTATTCATTATTTATTAGATCACAGCACATCACATGGCTACTATGAAATTCACAAGTGAAGGTCAGGCCACAAACAGACCCCCACTGTTTGATGGTACTAACTACACTTATTGGAAAACACGGATGAGTTTCTTCTTGAAATCTCTTGATTTTGACTTATGGGCTATTGTTCTTGATGGCTATCAGAAGCCACCTCGTATAAATGTCGAAGGAGTTTTGGTTGAAAAATCCCAAAGCAGTTATACAGAGGAAGAAAAGAAAAAGGCCAGTCTTGACGTACGTGCTATTAATGCTCTTTTTTGTGCCTTAGACAGAACAGAATTTAACAGGGTATCCACATGCACAACGGTAAATGGTGTGTGGAAGCTTCTCGAAGTTACACATGAAGGCACGACTCAAGTCAAGGAGTCAAAAGTCAGCAGACTTACTCAAGAGTACGAGACGTTCAAAATGAAGCCAAATGAAACAGTCACACAAATGTTCGAGAGGTTCTTGGATATTGTAAACCCTTTGTCCTCCTTAGGCAAAGATTACAGTAACTATGAAAAGATTCGCAAACTCCTGCGAGCTCTCACCAAGAACTGGATTTCGAAGGCTACAGCTATCATTGAAGGAAACGACCTCACCATAATGTCACTTGAAGTACTCATGGGTAAACTACTCACTCATGAACTGGAGCTACAAGATTTTGAAGAGCCTGCTCCAAAGGAGAAGACTATCAAGGCTCAGCACAGAAAAGCTGCTGAAGATGACTCAGACAGCAGTGGATCTGATGCTGAAGATCAAGCTCTCCTAGCAAGGAAGTTCAAAAGATTCATGAGACATGAGAAGAAAGTCAAAGAGAACAACAGCAACAACTGGTATCAAGAAGATGCTGCCTGCTATGGCTGTAAGAAGAAGGGACATATAAAGAAGGACTGTCCCATCAACTCATCATCGAGCAAGAAGAACAACAGGTATGAAAAAGGTAACCTGAAAAGATCAACGTCTCGGAAATATGCCAACACCAACATATGGCATGAGAGTGAAGCTAGCGACTCAGAAGATGAACATTCAGAGGACGCTGCAAATTAACATCTGCTTTATGGCAATCGATCAGGTACCTACTGAACCTGTAGAAACATATGATGACTTCACCTTTGAGCAATTAGGAGATGCCTTCAGTGACCTGATGCTTGACTACAGGAAACTGCGTAGTAAATATCAGACCGCTAAGAAGGTACTCAAAGAGTACAAAGGAGAAATAGGAAGACTTACCGACCTACTAGCTGAGGTTAGAGCTAATGTTAGTGAGTCTGGTGAGCTTTCCTCTATAAAGCTCTTATTACACGAGACTAAACAGTCATCCGAAGAGAAAGACAAGATTATAGACCAATTGAGAGAAGATCTTTCTAGAGAAAAAAAAAGTCTTCAATCTGCACAAATTAGAATGGAATCACTCACTTCTGATTATACTAAGTTATATGACACTTCCAAAAGGTTGGAAATTAGGTTAGGAAAACAGCATGAGCCTGCTGCTTTCTATCATAATACGTGTCACTTACCGAGAATTCGGAACATTCCCAAGCCAAACACTGTCAGACCAAACCATATAAAACCTTTACCCCAAAAGGTTAAGCCCAAACATGATCATAGGTATGCATTCTTCTATACTAGAAAACCCAAACCTACCAACCATGCACACCACTCAGCTTTCAACACTCGACATGCACAATGTTATTATTGTGGCCTCATTGGTCATATATCATCTGCATGTAGAATGAGAAAGCTTGTAGATTTAAGTGTTTATGCTTGGATACCTAAAGCTAACAATTCAGGACCCTACAAGAAATGGGTACCAAAGGTTTCATCTGCAAACTGTTTTGTAGGTGGAACACCCTTCACATGCTAGAAGCAAATGGATCCTCGACAGCGGTTGCTCACAGCATATGACCGGTGACGCTACCCTACTTGCAACACTGTCGAAGAAGAAGAAGGAAGGTTATGTTTCCTTCGGTTATAATTTGAAAGGGTATATTATTGGTATCGGTAATGTTGGTAAGTCTCCCTATCCCGTGATTAAAGATGTCTGTCTGGTTACCGAGTTGAAACATAATCTGCTCAGCATAAGTCATCTAGCTGATCATGGTTATGGTATCAACTTTGGCAAAGACAAATGTACTATAGTTGATAGCTCAACTGGTAGTACTATCTTTGAAGGAATCAGGGAAGACAATATATATGTTTTCTATCTGCTGGAAGAAGCTAACATTTCAGGTAGATGCTTAATGGCCAAAAGTGATGAGAGTCATCTATGGCACATGAGACTCGGTCATGCAAACATGGATACAATTTCAAGATTATCCACAAAGAAGTTAGTACGTGGTTTACCAGACATAACATTCAAGAAGGATTCGGTATGCAGCCAATGTGAAAAGAACAAAGGCTACCAGATCCACATTCAAGTCTGTAAACACAGTATGTACTACTAGACCTCTACAATTGCTACACATGGATTTATTCGGTCCTAGCAGAGTTGCTAGCCTCGGAGGTTATGCGGCCAAGAGCAAAGGGTACAGAGTCTTCAACAAACGTACCATGATCATCGAAGAATCAATCAACGTCACTTTTGATGAAATGAACCAAATGACTCACGATGATAGTGATGAAGATCTGCCTACATCAAGTTCAACATCAGCTGAACCTGAACCAAGCTCTGCACTAGCTGAACCCCCTAGAGGAGATCCAGGAACCAGCTACCTCAGAGTCTACCGAAGAGGTTAAAATTCACAGCTGATCATCCACAAGATTTGGTAATTGGTGACATTACCAAAGGAGTAAGTACTCGATCATCCAGTAGAGATATTGTTTCTAGTGTTGCATTTATTTCACAGCTAGAACCTAAATCTATTGATGAAGCATGTAGTGATAGTTTCTGGATAGATGCCATGCAAGAGGAATTGAACCAATTCGAACGGAATCAAGTTTGGGAACTTGTTCCCAAGCCTATTGATCATCCGGTCATTGGCACCCGTTGGGTATTCCGAAACAAACTAAATGTGGATGGTTTAGTAACTCGTAACAAGGCTCGACTCGTAGCTCAAGGATACAATCAAGAAGAGGGTATCGACTACGATGAGACTTATGCCCCAGTTGCGAGATTAGAATCCATTCGAATGTTATGTGCATTTGCATGTTTTCATGATTTCAAACTTTTTCAAGTGGATGTAAAAAGTGCTTTTCTAAATGGCTTTATAAAAGAAGAAGTTTTTGTAGCACAACCTCCGGGTTTCACGGATTTTAAAAATCCTGACCATGTTTTCAAGTTGAAGAAAGCCTTATATGGTTTGAAACAAGTCCCTCGTGCTTGGTATGACCGTCTAAGCTCTTTTCTACTTGACAACGATTTTTTAAAAGGAAAGGTTGACACTACACTATTTATTAAATCTTTTAATGGCAAGCTGCTTTTAATTCAAATCTATGTTGATGATATCATATTTGGATCCACTGATAAATATCTTTGTCAAGAATTTTCTAAGTGTATGCAGAATGAGTTTGAGATGAGCATGATGGGAGAGCTGAAGTTCTTTCTCGGATTGCAAATCAAACAAACCGACAATGGGACGTTCATTAATCAAGCCAAGTACACAAAAGATTTGCTAAAGAAGTTCGATCTGGACAATGTCAAACCTATTGGCACTCCGATGGCAACTTCAACAAAGCTTGATTCTGACGAACAAGGCAAGCCAGTCGACACACGTAAGTATCGAGGTATGATTGGTAGTTTACTTTACTTAACTGCTAGTCGTCCGGATATAATGTTTAGTGTTTGCCTGTGTGCACGTTTTCAAGCTAACCCAAAGGAATCACATCTGACCGCAGTTAAGCGTATCTTCCGATACCTTAAGGGCACTTCTTCTGTCGGCTTGTGGTATTCCAAAACTAAATCCTTTGACCTTATTGGTTATTCGAATACAGATTTTGCTGGATGCAAGGTTGATAGAAAAAGTACTAGTGGTACATGTCATTTCTTAGGCAAGGCTCTAGTCTCTTGATTTAGTAAAAAGCAAAATTCTGTAGCCTTATCAACAACAGAGGCTGAGTATATCGCCGCAGGACGTTGTTGCGCTCAGATTTTGTGGATGAAACAAACCCTAGAAGACTTTGATTTATTTTTCACACATATTCCCATTTTCTGTGATAACACGAGCACCATTAATTTGACTAAGAATCCTGTATGTCATTCTCGTACTAAACATATCGAGATTAGACATCATTTTCTTAGAGATCATCATCAAAATGGAGATATAAACCTTGTGTACATAGATACTGAAAATCAATTAGCTGACATCTTCACTAAACCTCTAGCGGAAGATCGTTTCAATTATTTACGTCGAGAATTAGGAATTTTGGACGTCAATAATATTAATTGATTTTATTTTATGATTATATATCATTATGCAAAAACTGTGTTAGAGATAAGCTAATAAAGAGTCTGTCTGTCACCACAACTACGGTTGAAGCGAAGCGGTACTTAAGAGTTCCCCGGTGAACCTCCGCCAGCTGGGACAGTACTCCTACAGCTAATCTGAGACAGTCACTGTATAATAACATTTAATTCATAAAATATTATTAATTATGTTATTTGAAGACTAAAATAACTAATCTTTGAATTAAATATTTGCAACGAGTCAATGAAAAAGAAGTAGCAAAAATCAACCTGAAAGAACCCTAGGCGAATTCGGCCAGAGCTCTGACCGAATTTGGCCTGAGTTCGATTAAGGATGTCTGTGTATATATATATACAGAACCCGAGAGCTTCTTCTCTTCCATTGCTTCCAAACTTTCAAACAACAGCTCCAGCCGCCCGAAACTCCTCCAAACCCTAGGTATTCACCAACCCATTGCTTTCTATCTACTTGGTGAAATCCTTCCAAATTTTGGAATCGTGCGGAGATCGTTCTTCTCTACAACATATCCAATTTTTGTGAGGTATAACTCCCTCTCTCTCCACCTTTCAAATTAGTGCTTTTTATTTCAATGGCACCTAGACTTAATCCGTCTAAGAGGAAGAAGACCACTCCTAGTGAGGAAGGGTCCTCTTCGAATCCTCACACGGATTCTTTGTTTTCGCCGGTCCAAAAGAGCGACGGCGCTTTCGATGGGTTCTTCTTTCAAACCCTCGATCAAGCTTTATTATGGTACGGTGACTTTTTCACCCGATGCATATGTAGCGGCGCTCCGGTTAAATGGACGGTATTCCCTGATCATCGTCACTTATTTGAGACATTAGGGTTACACTTACTTGTTAAACTGTGCTTCCCAATTGCTACTAATGCCATTAGATTGTTCTATTGCAATCTCGTAGTTAACACTTTTGATGTGAGCACACGTGTTGGAGGCATAGACATTGAGTTCAATGATGTCCTCCTAGCGGAGATTCTTGGTATTTCTAATGAAGGTGAACCGCTAGTTGATATCACGAAATTCGATTTCCCCGAAGGCACTACACTCACGAGTTTCAAAACGAAACTCTGTGCACCTGACAGAGTACGTTCTGGAAAGTTCAAGGCTAACAACCTGAACTTGTTTAACTACGAATTGCATCGCATCATCTACTCTACTCTTCTTCCAAAATCCACTTCCAAGGATGATGTGACTTCGCTTGAGCTATCCGCCATGTACCATCTTATCAAGGGTTTTAATTATTTACTTTTTATCAGTACTTTGTAGTTTGCTATCAGTACTTTTTATCTTCATGGACATGTTTATGATGTTTCATTTATGACATCTCAGTTTATTTCAGCATTTTGTTTAAGCACTATCTCTTTATACTGCTTCTCCATTTTAAACTGCCTGTGAAATAGCATGCCTGAGATTTTTTTTTATGATTTTGAAGCAATACATGCCTGTGATGATAATTTGTAGAAACATTACATGCCTGTGATGCTATATCTCTAATTCTTATACTATATTTCTTTTATTTGTTTTCTCGCTATTTGTTACTTATGCATTGATTGCGGGAGAGTCTTCTGCATTTAATGCGGGGGAGCCTTCTCTTGTGCAATTATTTTGCTAAGTGACAAAGGGGGAGAAAATTAAAAATGATCTAACATTTTTTTTGAGTTAAATACAGGTTATGAACAATTTTTACTTTTTGATCTTTTTGATATTTTTGAACAAGCTTAATGTTATATCATTCATAGTTTGTCAATTATCAAAATAGGGGAGATTGTTGGCCCATTGGTCATATGGTCAACCTGATTTTAATAATTGATCAAAACTCTGTCTGGATATACGAAGCTTGTTGGGACATCTCAGCTTCTTGGACATAAGCAAGATTGGATATTCACTCCGTTCAAGACTGAAGATCTGTTTGCCTACTTGAGTCTGTACTTCCTATGCAATGTAATTTTTCACTTTATTTGAGTCTAGGAATACTTTGTACACCGAGTCGTACTGGCAAATAGGATATCCCCAAAATAGTTCAAAATGTTTTTAAAATGACCTATCAAAATGTTTACAAAAAGGTTTTCAAAAAGGTTTTCAAAAATCACCAAAAATCTGTTTTAAAACCCTAACCTAACCCTGACAGAACTCGGCCAGAGTTCGGCCAGAGTTCGGTTGGTGGCCGTTTGATTTTTGAATTCTCTGGAACTTGGTCCTCCTGCAGTTACGGATTTGACCGAGATTTGCTCATCGAGTTCTGCCCGAATTCTGCCCGAATTCTGACAGAGTTCTCCCTTTGGAATTTCTATAAATAGAGATAGATTTCGATCATTTCAATTCACTCATTCATTTTCAATCTTCTCTCTATCTAAAAAGCTTTCTGCCTTCCAAAGAATTTTCTAGAGCTTTCAATTTCAGATCCCAAGCCAGTTACAATTCTCTAGTCGATTTGCCAGTGCGGTACGGTATAAAAGTTTTTGAGAGATTGTAATCAGAAGGCTTGATTGAAGAATACCTCTTCACATTTGAAGTTGGACGAGTTCTTCGTATCAAAGCTCGCGTTGTAGAAGTTGCAAGGACTTCGTAAGAAAACTTGCGATTTTTCCTATAGTCGATTCAACTGGTAGCAAGAGTTCTACCGACTGGATTAGTCCTCAACAGAAGGATACCAGTATACATCGCTGTCTTTGCGTTTGCTTTCTGAACTCTGCCTTTACATTATTTCAACTGTGATTATATACTGTGATTGTGTTTCTAACATTTTTTAATTAGCATTATTCCGCTGCCAACTCTATTCACCCCCCCTCTAGAGTATTACGCTTTACTATATCGTTCCTACAGGCTAAACTATAACCTCTACCATTATACTAAATTTCTTCTTATTTCAATTAGAAATCCAGCCTTGACTCAATTCTTTCGACGCGACATGTGATGGTGTTCTGCTTGTTTCCTTAGATGCTTAACCTTGTACCTTATCTGATTACTTGACCCGTTGGTTAAGAAACTTGGACTATGTAATTTCTTTCATCATTACCACCCTTATATCTTATGCTGCTAAATTAGCCTTAGTTTTGCAAGCTTATCTATTTTCGAGCTTGTTCATGACATATTTTATTGGGTGGCCACCCACTAACATATTGTCTAATCAGAACCGGTACATGATGGTCTGATCAACCTATTGCACTTTGGTTCGCTTTTTTATGTATCAATCTACGAGAATGGAGAGATAGTTAAACTTGACCCTAGAGTCTCATTCGCGACAGCCTTGACAATTCTCTTTGAAATCTTTTCATCGTCTATGAACCTCGTATTCGTACTCAGTCGAATTAAATTTAATCATGACCTGAACCTCCATCATTGGTTGCTCGTGCTCATACTTTGATTTCATTGATTTCCCTTCTTGCCCAAATCTCGTTTTATTCCGAAATTGATCAACTTAGATTGTGTCAAGACAAAAATCTATTTGTGATTTGTTGTGCCTAAATTTTCAATTTTTGTCATTTTATGGAATAGTAACCTTTTAATAATTTCTTAGTTGCTTGTTAATGACCAATTTTTATATAGGATGGTAGACAGCCCTACAACCTTGATGATTGTTGTTCCCTTACCTTCCCAATTAGGACACCCTAGATTGTTTTTGTGTTGATACCATAGTACTGTTTTGACCTAGAATGATTAGTGTATCTAGGTGAGACTTCCAACTGCTACGGTATGCCCTGACCTTGTATACTATTCCTTCAAATTGCATGTTTTAGATAAAAAAAATTTTAGACCTTGATTGTTGGGAAATAGGAACGTCACCCCATTAGTATCAGTTGTAGATATATATAGGTTAGTCCTTGATGTGGGGATGTGTGTCTCTAAATATGTAGCTTATGATACTTATGAGAGGTTATAGTATCAGCCTTGATAGGATGTACTAGTCTTTTGGTGAGTATAAATGTGTTATGAGAGATAGGGGCCTATATGTCTTAGTAATGCATTGTTCCTATGGTAATAGAATGTATTAATAGATGGTTAATAGGAAGATAATAGTTTGAGCATACCTATAGCCTATGATCAGTTCCTTTTCATCCTTAGTTAAGACCACTTTAAAATAGGTCCAGTCCCTTGGATATAGGTTCCAGTCCATATTTTATTGAAGTTCCATTACCGCCGTACAGCAGAGCAGTATTAGAGGTATTCCTAGATTGACACTTTTTAGATGTCCGTTTATTATTCCATTGTTAGGAAGTGTTACCTTATATATTGGGTAGGTTAGAGGCTCTAGAAGGAGTACTATCGATCTTAAATTTCGAGGACGAAATTTTTCTAAGGTGGGTAGAGTTGTAGCACCCAGTTTCCCAAATGAGGGTAATTTTAAAATTTTGTGTTTATAATTATTTTAATAATGATATTTAATTCATGATATTATTTTTGGTAATTTTAAATCATTTTAAAATTATTTAAATCAATGACTTATGGTTTTGACGTTTTGCTAGTGAAACCCTAGAGACTGTTTGACCTAGAGCCTAACCATGTGATTATGATATTTTAATGTCATTTTTGGCCTAAGGATATTTTAGCATTTGACCTCTTTGAATTATTTTGATATTATTTTATTATTTATGATATTATTTTGGGGTTATTTGAGTCGGGTTCGAATTTCAACTCAATCCGACTTGAAACGGAGACCCGGGGGTAGTTTGACTCAAGTGGAACCCACACACTAGTTAGGCATGGTCCACATGATATTAATTTTAGTCCATATGATAGAAATATTTTAGTTAGAGGTTAGACTAATTATTATGGATAAGGTTAGTGTGATTAGAGACTTTAGAATGACTAATTTAGTCCCAACCAATTAGCCCTTTCTTAATACTCATAGAATAGGTTAGTGGGGGCATTTTGGACCTTACCATAATTAGACAAATAGCCCCATATGGCCAGCCACTTTGGGAGAGGATAGGCTCAAGTTCATTTCATTATTCTCATCCACACTCTCTCTCTCTTGTTCTTCCCCAAATTCCTAGAGAGCAATCCCTAGCAATTTCTTCACCAAATCCTTCCATTTCGCCACCAAATCTTCTTCTTTCCTTCTCCATTCTAGCCAAGGAGGAAGCTACCCAATTTTGGGAGGATTCGGAGCTCGTTCGTGTCCTTTTGGAATCTCTACGTGACGGTGTCGCTCCGGGAAGGCTTTTCTTCGATTCGATCTACCGGGAGGAATAAATCCCTTCTCCTTTTCATTTTCACATGCATATAGGTCTATTTTGAACCCATAGAAATGATCCCCATGGTTGTATCTCCATTTGTGTCTATTTCGTGTCCATTTGGAGGTCATAGGAGTGTCCTTTGTGTTGTGGTTGTGTCCATGTGGAAAAATCCCAAATTTGGACACACTATGTGTTGTTGTTATGTATGAATGAATTATTACATGTTTAATCTCATATTTTTATATTGGAGATGTGTTCTATAGTGTCTCATATATATATATTAGTGTAGAGAGTAAGTTCTTGATATATTATGTTATATACTTGTGTTCTTTTGTCTCAAACTACCCAAATCCGTCATAATTTTTATCCACGTTTTTAATTTCAGCCCTAACTTAGAAATGTCATAACTTCTAGCTCAAAGCTCGGTTTAATCTCCCGTTTTTTTAAAAGAAGCGTATTGAAGTTAGATTTCCAAAAAACATGTATTAATAGGCCTAATTCTTTCTGTAACTTTCTGGAGAATTATTTGAGTGTCAGCTGTACGAAAGACAAACGCGTTCTCGGTGTTTTTGCGATTCCGAGAGTTTTCGGAAACGAAAACGTGATCCGTTTGAAGTTTCGGAAAGCTAACACATAGATCTATAACATACTTTAATTTTAGATTTTAATTCATGCTGAGATGGTACAGTATTGATTATTAGTAGGAGTTACTATTCGGCATATGCATTTTGTGCACCCTTGTGTGTAATATAATGTTCTATTTGATTTTAATCCATGTTAATGTATATACATTATGTAATTAAATAGAGAATGCAAGCATGAGTAAATTTTTAAATAAATGATGTATGAGGTGTAAGTATCATATCTAATGTAAGCATGTATAAGTATGGCTTGTAATGAATATGTAGGTTCCATAGTATGTAATGTATGGTGCATATAGTGGTGCAAGAGAATAAATAAATGATGAATGAATGCAAGCATGAATGTAATATAATAATAGATGTAATATATGCAATATACAAGTTAATAAGATGTAATGTTCTATGTTAACACAAATCCTATATTACCTCATGTACCCCCTTACACTATGTTGACACTATCACACTTGACACATTGTTCACTTACACTTTGACACTCTTTGATATGTATACACTATGTATGCCCATTTAACCCTCACTTACCCCTTTTTCATGTTCACATACACATACATAGTCTCTTAAATAAATATTTATGAATATAGTTAACTTAGCTATGTATGTATATTATATATATGTTAGCATATTGTGTTGTAATATATAAGTTTATGTAACCATTTGAAATGCCATGATTATAGACCTAATGTTGAATATCGATATATGCATGTGTATATATGTATAGACATACATAGCTTAAAGTAGTAGATTACCTAGTGTATATCCAATGTGAATTCTTGCCTATTTGAGTATTGAATAATTGCATTCTATATAGAGTTGGGTGTATGTTGGCTTGTGTAGCCTTGTATTGATGTGTGCTTGCTAGGATAGTCTTGGTTAGGCCTAGTAAGACTTGCTGGGTTAGGACATGACCTAGTTTGACCTAGTTTGACTAGTGCAGTTGACCAGAGTTGACCAAGGGTTGACTTTGGCCTAGTTTGACCTAGATTCATGTAGAATACATTGTAGTGCTTTATATTACCCTTCTGGACATGTTGTGACTTGTGCTGTTCTAATTAGGAGCCAGACACCTCTCCTCGGACAGTATCTTTATCTTGGACATTCAGATATCAGGCGAGTACATTCTCTAATCATTTTATATCCTGCTTAGAATTATTTCATGCATTAAATTACTTTACTTGTACTGTCACGTTGGTCACACGGGTTGGTACTATACGGATCCCTTCTTGAGATGTTATCCTTAGGGAGCATCGGGTACTACATGTTCTGTACGTTTCACTTACATGTCGTATCACTATGCTTCACAGGTTCTTCGATCACTTGTGACATATACTCTTATGATCACAGAGTCTCCTAGAATCCCCATTTTTGGGACTACTATGTATCACCCTTCGGGGGCTTACCACCCTTCGGGGGCTTATCACCTTTCGGAGGCTTATCACCCTTTGGGGGCATATCACCCTTTGGGGGCTTATCACCTTTCGAAGGCTTATCACCCTTCGTGGACTGTTACATAGTATCATAACATAACTTGGTTGGATCCTTGTGTACTGATTGGGGGCACGGGAGAGTAGAAATAGACATGTGAATACTATCCAAGTAGTGTAGCATCAGAATCTCTTCCATAGTGTAGCATCAGAATCTCCTATGCCATTTACATGTCTATATTGTACTATGACTCACTAGCCACTGTTAGTCTTTATTATTAGTAGATATTTCTATTACAGCTCTCTCTCTGTTTACATACTGCATTTCTTTCAGTACATGTATCTTACTTTACTGCATGATTATATTTTCTAACCTGCTATGAACCGTTGAGATGTAATGTGCTCGCTCCTGTCCTGACTGGACATGTTGATAAATTTTACAGATAGCCTGGAGGTTGCCTGCTAGCCTAGAGGAGACAGTAAAGGTTGCATAGATAGCTAGGGTTTTTGCTTATAGTTTATTTTCAGTCATCTTGAGTTGTATTTATGGATTACTGTATTAGGGTTTTGAGATGTATTCTGAGTTTGTATCTTAGACACTTAGACTTCTATCTGTTGTATCTCTTTTCGATTTCATGTTTTATCTATCTTCCTTTATGCTCTACCTTAGATGTGATTGAGTTTACATTCTGCTATGTCACCCCCATTCGGGGAGTATAAACTGTTTAGTCTTATACTGTTAGATGCATTGAGACCTAGGACAGCGTTCTACCGTCGACACTGCGGCGCAGGTTGGGCGTTGTTACGTTCTCGTGCCCTAACTCTAGGGTGCGGGTCGTGACACAATTGGCCAACACATCGGCCAAATTATCGCTATACGAGCTCCTGAGACTCTCCAAAGATGTTCGTGTCGCACTGAGCGAGGCACTCCAGAACGCCGACGTATATATGGCTCAGTCCAATCTCACGGGGGAGAGCTCGCCTGTAGATCTCCAGGACAGCGCTTGCACAGGCACAATATCCAACATCGTCTTCACTCTGCAGGATATACTTATCAAGACTAACCTGTACGATCGCCCTATGTATTATACTGGGTACATTGGCGATATCAAGGTGGATCGGATGCACATTGATCCCGGTTCTTCCATAAGCATCGTCCCAAAGAGTCTGCTACACCATCTGCGCATCCCAATGCATTGCCTGACGCCGACAAGCACCGCCATCAGTGGTTTCAATTCAGGCAGAAGCTATCCGATCGGAAAAATTTGCTTGAAGTGCCAAATTGGCGACCTTCAGTCAGAAGTGACCTGTTATGTTATAGATGCGGACAATTCCTATAATATTCTCCTGGGACATCCTTGGATACATGATTACATGATCGTGCCTTCCACACTGCACCAATGCTTCAAGTACTTCGATAAACATGGCTTCGTGAGGACAGAATTTGCCGACATCGATCCCTTCAAAGGGGTCGAATCCTACTACTCAGACTCATGCTTGTATGAGAAGTCAAAAAGGCACCTTGTCGAGGGAGGTACTCAAGCTCAAACTGAGGCGGCAGCTGGATCAGAAGAACATCTGACAATCCACCTCCAAGCTCGCAAACCTGGCAGAACTGCACCCCTTACGGCCACTCTGCGTAAGGACGCAATCAGCCTCTCTGCACAGGAGGAGCAGATGATAATCCGACTGCCAAGGTCTAGCCAAGCGCCAAGACCTACGACAGAGCCACTGACAATCAGGCTACCTAGAATGAGTCAGCAATAAATAGAGGAGTTCAATCCCTCTTTCAAGCCGATGATGATTCGTCTTTCCAGAATGAATCGGCAGTCGAGCGCTAAGCCGGGGACTACTAGCCAGCCAACAACTCCCTGTCCAGCACCAAGCACCAAACTGGGGGTCGCTAGTACGCCAACGACTCCATATTCTGCTCCACCGATGGAGCCCCTGATGATTAAGTTGCGCAAATCATCCTCCCAGTCTTCATAGACATAGGGGGTAGCCGAAGAAGAGTCAGAGTTGGCCAAGTATGTGGCTACTCACACTGATGTTCCCTCCGTAGATGATGTAATCCTACTAAAAAATATACCTTACTTTATCAATAAAGGACAAGTCTGGTCCGTCAATATGGCATTCGTCGACGCCTACGAAGAAGATGAAGACATTCCTGAACTTCTTGAGTTAGAGCCGTGGGCACCACAGCTAGATGCGCAATGGAAGAAGCAGTTCGAACAAAGAGAGCCTCCTACCGAAGATGAGGTTGTACAAGTTGATCTCGGTGATGAGTCCTCTCCAAAGTCGATCTTCGTCAGCAAGAATCTGACAAACGAAGAGCGGGAATCGCTACTGCAACTCGTCAGAGAATACATCGACGTATTCGTCTGGAGCTACGAAGACATGCCAGGACTGAACCCCGAAGTTGCACTTTACAAGCTCAACATTCGTCCGGACGCAAAGCCGGTCAAGCAACAGCAACGACGGTTCTGCCTTGACATCATGAATGCCATTGAATCTGAGGTCAACAAACTGATGGCTAGCGGTTTCATCCACGAGGAACAACATCCAGACTGGGTAGCCAATATAGTACCAGTCCTCAAAAAGAACAGGAGGATCCAAATCTGCATCGACTTCCAGAACCTGAATGAGGCGTGTCCTAAAGATGAGTTCCTTCTCCCTATCACAGACATCATGATTGACAACACCTGCGACTTCGAGCGTATGTCATTCATGGATGGTTTATCGGGGTACAACCAAATCAAGATGTTCCCTGATGACGAAATACATACATCATTCCGAACACCAATTGGCACATACTGCTACACAGTTATGCCTTTCGATTTAAAGAATGCTGGCGCCACCTATCAAAGAGCTATGAGCGTCATCTTTAGAGACCACTTGCGCAAGACAGTGGAATGCTACGTCGACGACATCGTCGTCAAGAGCCGCTCGAAGGAAGATCATCTGCAGGATCTGAGGACAGTGTTCGACCTGATGCGAGCACACAATTTGAAGATGAATCCCACAAAATCCTTCTTGGGCGTATCCAGCAGGAAGTTCTTGGGTTTCATTATTACTTCCCAGGGTATCCACATAGACCCTGAGAAGACGAAGGCAATCATGGAGATGGGTCCCCCGAGAAATCTCCGTGAACTCCGAGGCCTTCAAGGGAGGCTGGCCTACATCAGGAGGTTTATCTCTAACCTCTCCGGACGATGTCAGTCATTCACCCCCTTCATAAAAAAGGGCATTTAATTCGTATGGGATGAAGAATGTCAGTGCGCCATCGACAGCATCAAGGAATATCTGATGAACCCTCCAGTCCTAGTGGCCCCGGTCGCTGAAAAACTATTTCTGCTCTATGTACGGGCAATAGAACATTCTCTCGGTGCTCTACTAGCACAAAACAACGATGCAGGCCATGAGCAAGCTATATATTACCTCAGCCGAATGATGATGGGGCCGGAGCATCGATACACTGCCGTGGAAAAAGAGTATCTTGCTCTGGTTTTCGCCATTCAGAAGACGCGACACTATGTCACGGGACAAACCATCCATGTCGTATCAAGAGTCAACCCCCTCAGGGTCCTCATGACTAAGCCAGGTGCACTCAGCTCTCGCCTCGCTACTTGGGCGATATTATTGTCTCCATATCACATGATCTTCGTCCCACAGAAGGCGGTTAAAGGTCAAGCTCTGGCAGACTTTTTAGCAGCTCATCCAGGTTCGGAGTCAACCAGAATAGACGAAGGGATTTCAGATGAGGTTGCCAATTCAAATGTGGCCTCTCATGATGTCGTATGGCAAAAGTTCTTCGACGGCGCTTTCAGAACTGGGCCCAAAGGCAATATCGTCGCTGGAGTCGGAGTGGTGCTGATTTTTTCCTCCGGGCTGGTGATCAATCGGGCTTACTCCCTCACGGAGCCTTGTTCAAACAATGTGGCCGAGTACAACGCTTTGGTCATTGGCCTCTGACTTGCAAGGGAGCTGGAGGTAGAGTATCTTGAAGCATACGGCGATTCGCAGCTAATCATTAACCAGATTTGGGGCTCATACGAAGTTCGTCATGAAGACATGACCCCCTATCACCAAATAGCGATGGACATTATCTCTTTCTTGGAAGGTTTCTCCATAGAACACGTTCCCAGGCTCCAGAACATTGAAGTCGATGCCCTAGCAGGCCTTGCCGCTTCCTTAGCAGTTCCGAATCATGCTCACTACTTGGTTGACGTAATAGGCCGTGAATTGGTTTGTCCCAAGAACAATGTTCAATGTGTGGAGAGTTACTCCGCTTTGACTATTGACGAAGCACCAGACTGGAGACAGCCATTTATTGACTTCGTAGTCTACGACATCCTTCCAGAGAATCCAAAGTAAGCTACTTCGATCAAAAGACGTTCCCTCAGATTCTTTTATGATACAGAGACAAAAATGCTGTATCGGCGATCATACAAGGGATTACTGCGTCGGTGTCTGTCAAATACAGAAGCCAAGGAAGCTGTACGTGAAGCACATGACGGCATCTGCGGGGCCCATCAGCCTGGCCCAAATTTGTAAGACTGCCTTCGCCGAATGGGCTACTACTGGCCTACGATGGTTGCCGATGCGATAGACTATGCACGAAAGTGCAAACCCTGTCAAGTCTACGTAGATTTCATCCACCAGCCATCTGAGTTTCTATATCCGACGATGGCATACTGGCCATTCGAAGTATGGGGAATGGACATCATTGGTTCGATCACTCCGCCTTTGTCCAGAGGACATCGTTTCATACTTGCAATCACAAATTACTTCTCCAAATGGGAGGAGGCTATTCCGCTGGCAGAAGTCAAGACTTCAAACGTGATCAGCTTCCTCAAGCATCACGTCATCTATCGCTTTGGACTTCCCCAAAGGTTCTCCACGATAACGGTTCGCAGTTCGCAAGCCACGCCTTCTATCGGTTCTGCGACAAATACCGGATCCAGAATGTTGCTTCAACGCCGTACAATCCGGCAATGAATGGGTTGGCAGAAGCGTTCAATAAAACTATAATCAAGCTGCTCAAGAAGTTCGTGTCTTCCAACAAACGCGACTGGAATGAGAAGCTTGGCGAATGCTTATGGGCGTACCGCACTATAGTACGGACGGTCACTGGAAACACACCATTCTCTCTGGTGTATGAGAGTGAGGCAGTTCTCCCACTAGAGACTCAGATCCCCTCGCTCCGCGTAGCCCTCACCTATCGATTGACGACGGATGATAATCACCATCGCCAGTTACAAGAGTTGGAGGTTCTGGATGAGAAGTGTCTGTTAGCTCAACGATGAATCGGGCTGTACCAAGCATGTATCTCGGGAGCTTTTAACAAGAAAGTTAAAATCAAAACATTCCAAGTAGGCGATCTCGTTCTGGCAGTTCGTAGGCCGATGGTTATGACTCACAAAACCGTCGGCAAATTCCAGCCAAAGTAGGAAGGCCCATTTGTCATCGAGGCTGTATTCTCCAATGGTGCTTATCGCCTCACAAAACAAAATGGAGACTTGCTCATGTTGTCCATCAACGGCAAGTTCCTGAAGAAGTATTATGTCTGAAATAACATCACCCAAATTTTCTAGAATATTGAGTTATGTACCCTATGGTACCGCTGAACTCACATTCCGACTCCAAATTTCCAGGATGTTGAGTTATGTACCCCCTGGTACCGCTGAACTTACATTCGGACTCCAAATCTTCCTGATTGTTGAGTTATGTACCCTCTGGTACCGCTGAACTCACATTCCGACTCCAAATTTCCAGGATGTTGAGTATGTACCCTCTGGTACCGCTGAACTCACATTCCGACTCCAAATTTCCAGGATGTTGAGCTCTGTACCCCTGGTACCGCTGAACATACATTCGGACTCCAAATCTTCCTGGTTGTTGAGTTATGTATCCTCTGGTACCACTAAACTTACATTCGGACTCCAAAACTCCCAGAGTGTTGAGTTATGTACCCGCAAGTACTGCTGAACTCACACTCTGGTCACTACAGATGAATCTATATCACATCTTTTAGGTAGTAAGTCATGTATGATCATACCTCTGAACTTTCCTCATAAAAGAGCTTCCTCTTCAGGATCCAATACCCGCACTTTCAATGCATAAACAGGGTAACCGATCCACAAATTTCCTGAAACAACCACGTCGATGTTACCTCTGAGTTGTTTCCCTTCCATAAAAAACAAACCACCCCTCACGTAGAACTTCCACGTCCTCATTACCTCTGATTTGTTCTATGTACCCTTCATGGAGCCTATTCCTGCCACGTCCTCATTACCTCTTAGTGGGAAGGCTCCATCGAAGAAACCCTCATATTTACCACGTTCTCATTACCTCTGAGTAAGTATGTTGGTTCTCTCTCGTCCTATTAGACGTATCCAAAACCAAGGTACGCCAAGGATAGTAGGTCCACAAAAAGTCCCTCATTAGGGCAATTACTACAAGCAAAGAAGGGAGCAAAGGTATTCCGTTTATTCAAAATCAGTTACATTCACAAGACTACATCTCATGAGCAAGCCAAACAAGTTCTCCATCGCTTCATTCGGACAAAGAAAAAAAGACTACAGCTAAAGACAGACAGAAATAACAAGACAAAAGGCGGACATTTATGGAAGCCCATGAATCCTAGTTATGGGGGCGCATATACCATTCCCTCAACCATTTTTCATATGAAGGATCTATTTGAGTAAGATCCTCATCCGGAAGAGGAGGATCAGAACTCTCAATACTACCCCCTTCAGACTGGGGCTCCTCCTTTACAGCAACTTCAACGTTGGGAGTGTTTCCCTCCCCTATAGGCGCCAGCTCTTCTTTTTGTTCCTCCATTTTTGGTATCACCTCATCCTTAACAAGCAATGACTCTTGTTTGATGGAAGGAGGCAGCAGCTCCTCCTTCACAATGATCTCAGCCTTCGGCAGGGATGCTGCAAGAATCAAAGATAAAAGAAACGAAGTTAGAAGATGGCCAGGTGAAACTAACTTAGTGTTTCGGGGCTTATGCGGTTCTGCCTAGCAGGGCATTATGCGGCCCAGTCCAGAAGAGCTTATGCGGTCCTGTTTGAGAGGGCTTCATGCGGTTCGACTCAGAGGGACTTATACGGTTCTGATTCGATGGGTCTTTATGCGGTTCAACTCACAAAGTGCTTATGCGGCCGCAAGACGACTCTCATGCGGCTCGGACATGGGGTATACCCCGATGCGGCTCGGACATGGGGTATACCCCCATACGGCTCAGACATGGGATATACATGCGGCACACATAGCCCAGTATGTAGATTTATGAAGACGAAGAAGGCCCGCGTATAAAATATACGACATAGCCATGATGGTTAAAGTTCTGAGTTCGTGTAATTTCTGCCAAAACCCTTACCAGCAATGGCGGGGTGAACGTCGGAATGAACTTCAGGCACTGTAGTCGACGTAAAAGCTACTCCGTTACCCTTCGCTGCAGCCTTGGAAGTCTTGGGGGCCATCGAATGATCGAAGAAGAAGAGGAAGAAGACGGCAGCCTAGGCAAGAGAGGTTCGAATAAAAGAAGAAAGTAAAGAGTTTTTCTAAAAAGATTACTCTTATTTATAGGCGGACAGGGGGCTCATAGACCGAGGGATGCTTCGATCTGTGCGCCGCGTAAAGAACAAAATCGATGCTTCGGTCATCGAGGCAAATCTGACCCTTGAGATCCTGTCCCAAAAAGCGGCCTCAAATCTGAAACAAATCAAGACAAAATCAAGGGTCATTAAGTGAGACGCATACGTGGCAGAAAAGAAAGCATGCGGCCAGAGCGGACCATGCAGCTAAGAAGTCCATACGGCCAAGAAGTCCATGCGGCCAGGCAGTCCATGCGGCCAGGAAGGCCATGCGGCTAGGAAGTCCATGCGGCCAGAACATCTTATGCGCCCAGAAGAGCTTAGGTGGGCATAGCCATGCTTCTTATTCAAAGTATTTCAATTTTACAAATTAAAAACTTTGAAGGGGGTCTTGTAGAAGCATGAAAATGAACAGAAAATCCTATGCGGCTGAAGACTAGGAGAGCTTCATGCGGCTCAAAAGTTCATTAGAGTTTCATGCGGCTCAGAAGTTTCCAGCGAGCCACGTGGCTTTATGCGGTTCAAAAAGTCCTTCACAAATCGGCCGTAATTAATTTATGCAGCTGGCTCATTTAATGTCCTGATACGAAGCGACGGCTCTGACACAAAGGTTTGACAACCCTGACATAAAAGTGAAATAATGACCCTGACATAGTGGCAGGCTCCTAGGGAAGACAAGAAAATCTTCACAGCTGGCACAGTCCACCAACCCCAAAAAACTTCCTATGCGGCTATCATCCCTCATGTGGCAGCCACTCTCATGCGGCTGCCACTCTCATGCGGCCGCCACCCCCATGCGGCTGCTCCTCCTATGTGGCTCGAATCTTGGGGCCACCCCCTTACGGCTGCTACTCCTATGCGGCTCGGATCATGGGGCCATCCCCATGCGGCTGCTACTCCTATATGGCTCGGATCATGGGGCCACCCTCATGCGGCTCAGACTAAAGGATTTCCATGCGATTCAGATAAGGCCACCCTCATGCGGCTCAGACTAAAGGATTTCCATGCGGTTCAGATAAGGCCACCCTTATGCGGTTCTGACACGAGGCCACACTCATGCAGCCCAACCATGACAGTCCTCCATGCGGCTCACAACAGTTGGGACACGTGGCAGGAGATGATCGAATCTCAATAATTCATATTTATTACAGTCAATGAAGGACATGTGGCAGGAATCGATCAAATCTTAATAACTCAGATTTGCTGCAATCAACATAACCGTCCAGATTTGGCCAAATCCCAAATAAGCCATATTTATTGCTATCATCATAATCATCCAGATTTAATACAATCATTACAATTCGGATTTATGGCGATCAACATAATTACCCAGATATATTGCAATCATAACAAACCAGATTTATGGCAATCAACATAATGGTCCGGGGCTCAGAATCAGCCACGTGGATATACACCTCCACCCATGATGCCTATAAATAGCAAGGTGACTTTCCCTTGTAAAAGAGAGCACGGAGATATACGCACAGAGCCAGACACAGAGCGATCCTCATTCGAGCAAGAGCATTTCTTCTCCGGAGCCGAAGTTGCGTCCGATCGTCCAAGGAGTAAGGCAGAGCTGCCGTCGCTTTTCCGAGCATCTACCGTCACCCCCCAGAATTAAAAATAAACAATTTTACTTAGATTGCTGTACCTAGGTTTTCGTCCCTAGGCTTTCTTTGTACAAACGAGTTTGTGTTGTGAAGTAAAAGTCCAGTCCTCCCATAAAACTGTTCTGTTCTTTTATAATCAATGACAAACAGAGGGGATTTGAAATTTTTGGAAAACGAGTGGGGGAAAAGAAATGAAGTCGGAACCCTATATTAAAAACATTAGCGATGTCACTAAAGACGTCGGTAAACGTCGCTATTATTTGATATTAGCGACGCAAAAACACCTATGTCGGTAAACGTCGCTATAACTAGTCAAATTAGCGACGTTCACCGACTTATCAGCAACGTTATTTTTTTAACTTAAAAGACGTCGCAGTAACGTTGCTGATCGTCGCTGACGTTTTATTTATGCGTCGTTAATTCCCTTAATGGTAGCGACATTTTCAAAAACGTCGCTAATTTCGTCGGTAATATGACTTATTTTGGTAGTGAGTAAATACGGATCGAGACTCGTGCACTACCAATGTACTTATTCCGAGAATAGAAAAGACAATAAGTAAAGCATCATGTGACATAAAGTAATTAACATGTGGCATATTGTAAAGTATAGCTATGTTAAGTAAATGGAAGCTCGAGAATATGTGAAATCAATTGGCCATATAAGTATGTGAGATAGCCGGATTATGAGAGCATAGTGACTTAGCATGGGGATCATGTATAGCTTATGAGATAACTGAACATGTGAGCATGTGAAATAACTAGGATATGAGAGCACGTGAGAACTATATAGGATGACAATGATAAGATGACTTAGGAACTATTCTGGAAGCCAATTTACAACCCGTAAACCAAACAAGGACCGGGGTTGAAATCTTTCTCCTGAACAGAACTTCGTCTCTAATCAATGTACATCATAGGAATCAAGTATAGCGTGTGAGTACTAAATAGGCCGACAAATGATAAGATGACTAAAAAACTATTTCGGAACCCAAGTTACAACCGGTAAATCAAACAAGGACGGGGGTTGTAACCCTTCTCCTGAACAGAACTTAGTTTCTAATCATTTGTCGATAAAAATAAAGCATAAATAATGATGTACTAAGATAAACAAATACGGACACTGCCTAAAAAAACTAGACTAGACTGGACTCTATACAATAATCACGACCAAGCAATGAGTACGGCTTTATACATTAGCTAACTAGGGTTATCATAATTACTAACAAGATGCACTTTTTAGAAATCCAATACAGTTACTTGCCATGCAGACTACCCGACTTATCCAGACCAAAAGAAAAAGGTGGTAATGGTGGATACATCGCCCGGAAGACAAATGTATCCAAGATCTAATAGTGGATATATCATCAAGGAGACAAATGTACCCTATAGACATATACAATAGTGGGTACATCACCCAGGAGACAAATGTACCCTATAGACATATACAATAGTGGGTAAATCGCCCAGGAGACAAATGTGCCCTATAGACATATACAAGGTGCAACACTCGGCGGTGCGCTGGAAGTCTGCTCATCATGACAGATAGCTCCAAATCCATTCAGTTTGGGGCCGGGACAAAGGGCTTACAGGTAACTGGAAAATTTTTCCCTTCCAATGATCTAGATAATCAAGCTAGTTATTTAGTCATAACATTTTTTTGCTGGATTCTGGGTGTGGCATTCCGTAGAATCCATTTTAGACATGATATGCAAGACTTGACAATACAAAAAAGTGCACTATAACGCCACAACTAGAAAATATAATAAGCTGGAAGCTAGGGGTGCGCTACGACGAGCTACTATAGAGAAAATAGGAGTGCGCCATGATAGACCACTATCATGTAAGCAAGAAAAGACATGTACAAGAGTGCACCACGACGGGTCACTATCTAGTAAGCAAAGAAGACATGTAGCATGAGTGCGCCACAAAGGGCCACTATCTAGTAAGCAAAAAAAGACATGTACAAGAGTGTACCACGACGGGTCACTATCTAGTAAGCAAATAAGACATGTAACATGAGTGCGCCACAACGGACCACTATTTAGTAATCAAGAAAAGACATGTAAAAGAGTGCACCACGACGGGTCACTATCTAGTAAGCAAAGAAGACATGTAACATGAGTGCGCCACAACGGACCACTATCTAGTAAGCAAAGAAGACATGTAGCATGAGTGCGCCACGACGGGCCACTATCTAGATTAAGCAAAAAAAGACATAAATCATTAGTGTACCCCGACGGGCCACTATATAAGAATAAACAAACATGACAATAAGGATCGCATGTAGAAAGAATTAGATAAAAGATATATCATGGCATGGGAGAAGGAATAAATAATAATAACTACTTGACATAAAACAATAATTGAATCTGTGCTAGTGTTAAGAATATAAGGGGGTACAATTATTCTCTAACTGTACAAAATCATCTAATCATGTTAATAAATTCATTTTTGTTCAAGAAACATCAAATTTTGCCAAGTACAGAAAATATGCAAAAAGATCAACTATGATTGAAACCATCAGTCAAATATGAACTCCAATTAAGGTGAAACGTGAAGATTCTTGAAGTCAAGAAAAAGATCTACAACTTTCATGTTTTGAGTTTTACAAGATTTTATCTACAAAATAGCTTAAACAGGCAACAACAGTCATTTAGAGTGATTCGCGCACGGACAAAAGACGCATGGCGCAAGGTGCAAGGCGCACGAGGTGTAAGGTGCACGAGGGATAAGGTGCACGAGGTGCAAGATGCACGAGGTACAAGGTACGCGGACCAAAAGGTGCGCAAGGTGCATGGTACGCGGACCAAAAGGTGCACGAGGTGAGCACGAGCTGCACGAGGTGCGCAAGGTGTCATCCCTACCGACAAGCTTTTCCCCATGGAGTTTTAGAAACTTATAATGTCCATAACTTGGGCTAAATGATTCGAAATTGGGCAAAATAAAGGTCTAAACTAAATGAAATTGAATTCTCTACAACATGGAACAAGTAGTTTATGAAAATAACAAAGTTTAAGACATCAAAATCAAAAAAAAACCAAAAAAATAAACTTAGATCTACAAAAATATAACTATCAAAACCAAAATCTCTAAGTTCTAAAGAGGCTTAGAATCAAGATGCTTAGAATCAAACAAGGAAGACAATGGAATAAACAAAATAGAAAAATAATAATATTTAATATTTGGCAAGATGTACTTGCCTAGGGTTGGGGGAGGAGTAAATGAAGAAATAAATGAAGTAATGAAGAGAGAGAGAGAGAGAGAGAAAGAGAGAGAAGTTGGTTTTTATATAAAACCCTTCTCATCTAAAACCAACCCAAACCAAGCCATGCCAAGTTGAACCAAACCAAAATAAACCAAGTCAAGATTAAACCAAGTCAAGGATAAGAAAGACAAGTCAAAATACGGGTCACATGATGTCACGACCCGATCCTAAATTATTGGGTTGAACCGGATCATGTCCAGCCTGCACCGTTGTGAGACGACGACAGTAAGCTGTTCTATATGCAGGTATTCACAACAACATCTATACATTTGTCGCAACTCGATTATTTAGAAATTTTAAAACTTTTATTCAATATTTGAAAAGTACAACTGGAAATGAAAGAACTGAAATATAGTGCTGATTTCAAATTAACAAAACTCCAAAACAATAAACTAGAAAAACTGGAAACGACTAGCTAAGTGGTCGGCTCGTCGGCCTCAGGTCCTGCGTCCTCCAAGGGGGACTCCGACAACACCACATGGTACAAAACCGGGTCATAGTAGCTATTGTACAATAGCTCAGCATCCTTAATGTCACCTAAAAATGTTGTCTCCAGTCATGAGGGAGCCAGTACGAATATGTATCTCATATTTCAAGTAATAATGGAAAAGTGCAAGCTAAACAATTAAAACAATATTTTCCAACAATTTAACAATTAAAAACAATGTGATTTGATTGTATAATCGTCTATGACCGGCTTGGGTTATACAATAGCGTCCTAGCGACGCGATACGGCTTATCCCCGTGTGTAAGAGGGGTAAGATCGCACAATATGCAATATGAGGGGTATTGGCCATAAATGTTACACTATTCCTCCAATCCTACAATCAATATCAATCAATATTTGAACCCTAGGAGAGGGTGTCATGCTCCGATCCCGCAGAGTCCTTTCGTCCTCGCTTCGGACTCTTTGGGATCGTTCGTCCTCGCTAAGGCGTGATGCCGTGCAAGCCTAAGTTGCGCTTGCACAAGGCCAAGACCTGAAGCAAGACAAGATAGACAAGGTTGACAATACGCAGCGGAACGTATCGCAGATAATTGAAGCAGCAGCGGACATATTTCAGAATACAAGCATTGAACACAATGGTAACAAGAAACAATTCTCTTTATTGATTTCATTTGAACAGATTACAAGCTCTCGATTCTCTCTGATACAATGTTACATTCTCTCAAAACTTTACAGATTACAATGATCCCGTTCCCATACATTACATCCCTTTATATACAAAACCAACTCTTGCAACATATGTCATCTCTTGGCATCTCTTCTGATTTCTGGCTTCTGAGGATGAGGCTCGGGCTATCGCTTCGGACTATCCTTCTTGATGCATAGTGCACCTGCATGCAGACTGATGGTGGGTCAGTATATCAGCATACTGGTGAATTGTGGACAAAGAGCTACATTTGTATGAAACGATCACTGTTCATTTAGTGAAAAAATGTTTCTTGTGATGTGATCTTGCTAGTTTTACCTAAATTCATTCCATGCATACAGAGTCAGTTTACATATCTTTTGAAAACACATCTTTGAAAAGCCACAGTTCATTTCATTTCAAGCATACAAAGGACTATTCAATTCAAGCATGACGAGTATTCATTTATGCAGTGCGTAGCGTATTTCATGAGCATATCATTTCTTTTGTTCGAGCAACTTGTTAGGGTTAATGACAAGCATGATACAATATCTTTTCTTTTGTGGAACATA
Source organism: Iris pallida (assembly GCA_029216955.1). Classification (NCBI taxonomy): domain Eukaryota; kingdom Viridiplantae; phylum Streptophyta; class Magnoliopsida; order Asparagales; family Iridaceae; genus Iris; species Iris pallida. Next base: position 1,615,392 of record JANAVB010012196.1, read on the forward strand.
GCATTTCATGGCATAGATAAATCTATGCAAGCAGTTCATGTCAAAGACTTAAGCAGTACATATGTATCACTTTTTAGTGATTCTTACCATAGCCGACCGTCCATCCCTGCACAAGACAGGGATTAGCATAAACATGATAAAACCATCATTTTCTATATGATCTAAACTCTTGAGGCACATTTGATCTAATGGCGATTATTCATTTAGTCCGTCAGATAAAAGAGCCGAAGCCCCCAGATAACAGAGCCGAAGCCCCCATATAATAGAGCCGAAGCCCCCAGATAACAGAGCTGAAGCCCCCAGATAACAGATAACAGAGCCGAAGCCCCCAGATAACAGATAACATACCGGCACCCATTTTCATGTGGATGCCCTCTGCGTTAGACATATCGACACCCATTTTTACATGGATGCCCTCTGCATTAGACATACCGACACCCATTTTCATATGGATGCCCTCTGCGTTAGACATACCGACACCCATTTTTACATGGATGCCCTCTGCGTTAGACATACCGACACCCATTTTTGTATGAATGCCCTCTGCGTTAGACATATATTACAAGCAAGCAGTTGAGCAGTTCTACTTCTTATACATGCGGATTATCTAGTTTCTTGTACTAGCAAGGCAACAAGTCTTCTTATTAGCATGCAGATTAATTTTTTCTTTAGCATGCAGGTTCTCTCTTTTCTTGTTCTTAGCATGGCAACATATGAAATCTCTTACAAGCATACATACTGGTTGCTATCTTGTTATTAGCATGACAAGGTTCTCTTTATCAAGGCAACATTCATTTCTTAGCATGACAACATGTGAATTCTCTTAAAGCATACTCAATGACTTACCATCTTGTTATTAACAAAAGCATTCAATCAAAAACTCATATTCTTAAGGCGTAAGCGAATCAGCAAATGAGACTTCATCCACTCACCCAGATTAATCGTTTTCTGTTGCAGAGCCAGCACACGATCTTTCTGTCTATCTAGTGCCTTCGCGGAGTGGGACACTACATAATTACCCACTGAAAAGAAGTTTCGTCCTCGAAACTTAAGGAGAAACTTGCGATATCCTTAGCAGCGATAGCCCTCATCCTTCGCCATCATCAATCCATGAAAACACAATTCAGATCATGTCAAAACTCTTGTTCAATCAAGCATTTTAATCTCAATCAATCAAATCGATAAAAACATATGCCGGCATCATAAAAATATTTACGAACTTATTGTATGGAACGTTCATCTCATTATTGATATCGGGTAGGCAAAGGAAATTTTGATCAGGAGAACATCTACGAATTCAATCGAATCAAAATTGGCTAGAGGATCGTGTTACTTTGATACCATTCTGTCATGTCCCGATCCCACAGAGTCCTTTCGTCCTCGCTTCGGACCCTTTGGGATCGTTCGTCCTCGCTAAGGCGTGATACCGTGCAAGCCTAAGTTGTGCTTGCACAAGGCCAAGACCTGAAGCAAGAGAAGATAGACAAGGTTGACAATACGCAGCGGAACGTATCGCAGATAATTGAAGCAGCAGCGGACATATTTCAGAATACAAGCATTGAACTCAATGGTAACAAGAAACAATTCTCTTTATTGATTTCATTTGAACAGATTACAAGCTCTCGATTCTCTCTGATACAATGTTACATTCTCTCAAAACTTTACAGATTACAATGATCCCATTTCCATACATTATATCCCTTTATATACAAAACCAACTCTTCCAACAGATGTCATCTCTTGGCATCTCTTCTGATTTCTGGCTCCTGAGGATGAGGCTCGGGCTATCGCTTCGGACTATCCTTTTCGATGCATAGTGCACCTGCATGGAGACTGATGGTGGGTCAGTATATTAGCATACTGGTAAATTGTGGACAAAGAGCTACATTTGTCTGAAACGATCACTGTTCATTAAGTGAGAAAACGTTTCTTGTGATATGATCTTTCTAGTTTTACCTAGATTTATTCCTTACATACAGAGTCAGTTTACATATCTTTTGAAAACACATCTTTGAAAAGCCACAGTTCATTTCATTTCAAGCATACAAGGGACTATTCAATTCAAGCATGATGAGTATTCATTTGTGCAGTGCGCAGCGCATTTCATGAGCATATTATTTTTTTTGTTCGAGCAACTTGTTAGGGTCAATGACAAGCATGATACAATATCTTTTCTTTTGTGGAACATTGCATTTCATGGCATAGATAAATCTCTGCAAGCAATTCATGTCAAAGACTTAAGCAGTACATATGTATCACCTTTTAGTGATTCTTACCATAGCCGACCGTCCATCCCTGCACAAGACAAGGATTAGCGTAAACATGATAAAACCATCATTTTTTATATGATCTAAACTCTTGAGGCGCATTTGATTTAATGGCGATTATTCATTTAGTCCGTCAGATAACAGAGCCGAATCCCCTAGATAACAAAGCCGAAGCCCCCATATAATAGAGCCGAAGCCATAACAGAGCCGAAGCCCCCAGATAACAGAGCCGAAGCCCCCAGATAACAGATAACAGAGCCGAAGCCCCCAGATAACAGATAACATATCGGCACCCATTTTTACATGGATGTCCTCTGCGTTAGACATACCGACACCCATTTTTACATGGATGTCCTCTGCGTTAGACATACCAACACCCATTTTTACATGGATGCCCTCTGCGTTAGACATACCGACACCCATTTTTGCATGGATGCCCTCTGCGTTAGACATACCGACACCCATTTTCACATAGATTTCCTCTGCGTTACACATACATTGCAAGCAAGCAGTTGAGCAGTTCTACTTCTTACACATGCAGATTATCTAGTTTCTTGTACTAGCAAGGCAACAAGTCTTCTTATTAGCATGCACATTAATTCTTTCTTTAGCATACAGGTTCTCTCTTTTCTTGTTCTTAGCATGGCAACATGTGAAATCTCTTACAAGCATACATACTGGTTACCATCTTGTTATTAGCATGACAAGGTTCTCTTTATCAAGGTAACATTCATTTCTTAGCAAGGCAACATGTGAATTCTCTTAAAGCATACTCAATGACTTACCATCTTGTTATTAACAAAAGCATTCAATCAAAAACTCATATTCTTAAGGCGTAAGTGAATCAGCAAATGAGACTTCATCCACTCACCCAGATTAATCGTCTTCTGTTGCAGAGCCAGTAATCCGATCTTTCTGTCTATCTAGTGCCTTCGCGGAGCGGGGCACTACATAATTACCCACCGAAAAGAAGTTTCGTCCTCGAAACTTAAGGAGAAACATACGATATCCTTAGCAGCGATAGTCCTCATCCTTCGCCATCATCAATCCATGAAATCACAATTCAGATCATGTCAAAACTCTTGTTCAATCAAGCATTTCAATCTCAATCAATCAAATCGATAAAAACATATGCCGGCATCATAAAAATATTTATGGACTTATTGTATGGAACGTTCATCTCATTATTGATATCGAGTAGGCAAAGGAAATTTTGATCAGGAGAACATCTACGAATTCAATCGAATCAAAATTGGCCAATGGATCGTGTTGCTTTGATACCATTCTGTCACGCCCCGATCCCGCAGAGTCCTTTCGTCCTCGCTTCGGACTCTTTGGGACCGTTCGTCCTCGCTAAGGCGTGATGCCGTGCAAGTCTAAGTTGCTCTTGCACAAGGCCAAGACCTGAAGCAAGACAAGATAGACAAGGTTGACAATACGCAGCGGAACGTATCGCAGATAATTGAAGCAGTAGCGGACATATTTCAGAATACAAGCATTGAACACAATGGTAACAAAAAATAATTCTCTTTATTGATTTCATTTGAACAGATTATAAGCTCTCGATTCTCTCTAATACAATGTTACATTCTCTCAAAACTTTACAGATTACAATGATCCTGTTTTCATACATTACATCCCTTTATATACAAAACCAACTCTTCCAACAGATGTCATCTCTTGGCATCTCTTCTGATTTCTGGCTCCTAAGGATGAGGCTCGGGGTATCGCTTCGAACTATCCTTCTCGATGCATAGTGCACCTGCATGCAGACTGATGGTGGGTCAGTATATCAGCATACTGGTGAATTGTGGACAAAGAGCTACATTTGTCTGAAACGATCACTGTTAATTTAGTGAGAAAATGTTTCTTGTGATGTGATCTTGCTAGTTTTACCTAGATTCATTCCATGCATACAGAGTCAATTTACATATCTTTTGAAAACACATCTTTGAAAAGCCTCAGTTCATTTCATTTCAAGCATACAAGGGGCTATTCAATTCAAGCATGATGAGTATTCATTTGTGCAGTACGCAGCGTGTTTCATGAGCATATCATTTCTTTTGTTCGAGCAACTTGTTAGGGTCAATGACAAGCATGATACAATATCTTTTCTTTTGTGGAACATAGCATTTCATGGCATAGATAAATCTCTGCAAGCAATTCATGTCAAAGACTTAAGCAGTACATATGTATCACTTTTTAGTGATTCTTATCATAGCCGACCGTCCATCCCTGCACAAGACAGGGATTAGCATAAACATGATAAAACCATCATTTTCTATATGATCTAAACTCTTGAGGCACATTTGATCTAATGGCGATTATTCATTTAGTCCATCAGATAACAGAGCCGAAGCCCCCAGATAACAGAGCCGAAGCCCCCATATAATAGAACCAAAGCCATAACAGAGCCGAAGCACCCAGATAACAGAGCCGAAGCCCCCGATAACAGATAACAGAACCGAAGCCCCCAGATAACAGATAACATACCGGCACCCATTTTCACATAAATGTCCTCTGCGTTAAACATACCGACACCCATTTTTACATGGATGCCCTCTGCGTTAGACATACTGACACCCATTTTTACATGGATGCCCTCTGCGTTAGACATACCGACACCCATTTTCATATTGATGCCCTCTGCGTTAGACATACATTGCAAGCAAGCAGTTGAGGAGTTCTACTTCTTATACATGCAGATTATCTAGTTTCTTGTACTAGCAAGGCAACAAGTCTTCTTATTAGCATGCACATTAATTCTTTCTTTAGCATACAGGTTTTCTCTTTTCTTGTTCTTAGCATGACAATATGTGAAATCTCTTACAAGCATACATACTGGTTACCTTCTTGTTATTAGCATGACAAGGTTCTCTTTATCAAGGCAACATTCATTTCTTAGCAAGACAACATGTGAATTCTCTTAAAGCATACTCAATGACTTACCATCTTGTTATTAACAAAAGCATTCAATCAAAAACTCAGATTCTTAAGGCGTAAGCGAATCAGCAAATGAGACTTCATCCACTCACCCAGATTAATCATCTTCTGTTGCAGAGCCAGCAATCCGATCTTTCTGTCTATCTAGTGCCTTCGCAGAGCGGGGCACTACATAATTACCCACCTTGGCTTAGAACCATAATGAAATCATTCTAGGTGTGCTAGTTACAATCTCTAGAAGTAGACCCTATCATATTTTAGATTTTTTAGTTAATCTTCTGTAACGCTTTAACGTCGCGAGCTACGTGCGTTGTCAATTAGTTGGATATCCGGTTTCTAATTTACTTGGAAAAAATTATCCGTTACCGGTTAATTTGCAAAACTTTGTATTTTTATATCATATGTATAAAACTACATTTGCCTTTTAGTGATAAAACATGGACTTCGTTAACTTACCAATATTTTATTCAAGTTAATTTATCGTGATAAACCTTATTAATTTTATGCAAAATAATTAAAACCTAAATTATAATTACGCGTCTAATAACGAAAACCAACTCAGAAAAGAAAGTAAAAACCTAAACTACACAATACAGGGTCACAGCGAAATAAAATAGAAAACTGGGCTTATGCCCTTTACAAATTTTTACATAAATTAATTAATTCCTAGGGCAAGCTCTGAGTGCCGCGAACGGTCCAAACAGTAGGCCGAGTCCTTGCACCATAAATACTAAGAGCAGAACCAGTTCTAAAAATAAATATAAATATAAATATAGTTGTAAAATGCGCCGCAGACTTGGTCCAAATGTCATGTTGCTGGCTAGCGCCTCAACGTACAGGAACCCTGTAGCGTTTGCGCTTCGTCGAGGCTCATTCGACCGATATGGTCGTCGCCTAACTGGTGATACAAAAATCTATAAAATCCGAAAACCAGCAAATCCAATCTATAAATCATTTGCAAAGACCGATTTTCTTTTGAAAATAGGTTTTACTCAAATTGCTAATTTTATACGAAAATCCCTTTAAAAAAATATTTTTTCGAAAATTTGGGCAATATCTCCTCTGTATTTGGGACAACCCAATCCTGGAAAAATACTAACCCAACATCAATGACTGTCCCCAAACCAGGGAACACCAAAAATCCCTCCAAAAGTAAATATCCAACCCGAAAACATACCACAATTATATATAGCCAAAGCCACATAATACTCCTGAAATAAATTCGGAAATCCAGAAATAAAGTTCGGGAAACCGAAAGCCACAGAACCAAAACAAAACGAACGAATCATTCTGAAATGGGATTCAAAAATTCCGAAACTACAATCGCCTAAACCGAATCCCGTAACGGGATCGGGAACCGTATCATCATCGACACTAAAGTAGGGACACGGGGACACGAGATATACCTTGGGTTGCTCGGCTAGAGCTCTCAGGTGATAATAGAAAAAGAAAACCGCATTCCCGCGGACTCGAGAAAATCCCAAACTCGTGGACAGCAGCGAAAATTGCCGGAACAGCAGGTCGGAGACACGGGAATCGCCGAAACCACGAAAACCACGAAAACTACGAAAAACACGAAAAAATACACGGAAACCACGGAACAGCGCTGGACAGCACTGTTGGAACAGCGGGGCACGCGCGGGCTGATAGCGCTCGGCCTGGGCTGGCCGGAGAGGGGTCGGGGCAGCGTTGGAGGGCGCGCGCGGGTCGGCCGGGGATGCGGGCCGAGAGGGGGTGGCGCCAGACGGAGATCGGGAGCCGCAAAGTTGGACGCGGGGCCCGGAGGCGCTGGAGCGAGGTTGCATGGTCGCGCGGGTGGCGCTCGGTGAAGGCCGGCGGGTCGGGGTCCGGCGCACGGGGTTGGGGCCTAGCTCTGGAGAGGGAAGGGGGAGTTGGGTTTGAGAGAGAGTGAGAGGAAGGAAAAGGAGTGAGGGATGGGAGGGAGAGGAATGAGAAATGAGAGGGGTGCTGTGCTTGCTCGTGAGGGAGGTAATGAGAAATGAGTGGTGGTGGTGAGTATTTTAAGGGGAAGAGTGGGAGAAAGGTTGTGGAGATGAGGAGAAGTAGCAGGAGAAATAAGAGGGGATGGCCTGGTCGTGGGGAGACCAGGCCAAGTCGTGGGGAGGGGATTTTTTTATTAATATATATAATAATCTTAATTTTAAAAGGAGGAAAATGATGGGTTCGAAAACGGGATTGGGTTCAGGCTCGGGGTCGGATCCCGGACACGGGATCGGGACAGGGCACAATAAAAAATTCAATAATTAATTTTTAAAAATAATATTTTCCTAACCGATTAATAATAATAATAATAATAATAACAAATAATAATAATAATAATAATAATAATACTAAAACTCCAACTGGGAATCCAGGTCTATGCTGACAAAACAAAATCGAACAAATATCCCCAAAAATGCAATAATTCTAATTTATCCAAAAATTCCAGAAAATTAGGTTGCGGGTTTTACAACCTTCCCTCCTTAGAAAATTTCGTCCTCGAAATTTAAGGGTACTGTTTGGGGATGATCAAACCTTTACAATTACTACCTTGATTATCTCTTAATAATATTGGCAATCTCTAAGTCAGCTACAAAAGAACTATCTTAGTCAATTCATGCAACAATATTCTTTCCTCCTTAGAAATACGGTCATTGTCCACAATTTAATGTTTGCTTCCATTTCTGAATTGTTAATCACCGAAATAATCGTGCAAAATTACTTTTAGCATGCTCTTATTTCCAAATCATAAGTCGGCAAAATACTTATGCAAAAATAAGTCACTTAACCGACATAATTATTCTCCAACAATTTGTATCACCTTACCGATCAATTTAATATTTACCAAGGATCCAGTTTCGTATTGCGTCGCTATATACGCTCCAAAATATTCTTGATACACTCCACTTGGTGTCATGTCTTTAACTCAATAGCAAGCATTAGTAACCCTTTTATCGTATATCGATGAATTTATAGTCTCATATTTTGTCTTTTTAATCAATTTGTTGCAACAACTCTTTCAATAACTGGGTTACAAAAGTCCTCCCTCAAATATATGTCATTTAAAACTTTTCCGTTATGTCACCGTTTAGAGTCGTATAATTGCGATTTTCTTCCAACTTGTTGTCAAAGTTTGTCAAACCAAATTTGTCATCCAACAACAAAGATTGATATATAATTTCCCTCCAATCATGTCCGAACTTTACATTCATTGATCAAGATTTCTTCCAATATTCGTATTTTATCCAAATATTTATTGTAATCCAATTTCTCATAAACACTGATCCCGTAATGAATTCTATAGACTATTTAAATACTACTAGCTACACTTGTAATGGTAATAAAACAGGATCTTATTCTAACAGAAAGTCATGGGACGAAAGACATCATCAACTGTTGGTTATATCTCAAAAATGGTACCTCACTTATGAAATATTTTCTCAGTCATCAATTTTACAATCATTAGCCCTTTTTCATCATCAATTTGATTCCTGCACCACTTCTCCCTCAAGTGGTAATTCTCAAAACATCATAATTTAACTTCGTTATCCATACTACTCTATGGTCACCAACTCACTTATTCATGATCCTACACATCCTGTCTTCCTATCTTTATCAATATTCCATCTCTATGATCCTAACAGTGCTGCAAAGTGTAAGAATTGCAAAAGACACACTAAGGAATGGTTAAATTGTCATGTCAAGCAAAGTCATGTATAGTCACGAATACATACGAAATAGTGTTACTGAAAATTGGGTATCTTAAAGAAAATAATGTTCTAGAAAATTAACCTAATATTCTTCCAAAATTAAACTGGTCGTGAATGATATTCTTATGCAACAGTCTAATCCATCATCAATCTTGTATTCCTTTAGACTTCTATTTTCACCATCATGTACATTTTGACATCTCCTGATTTAAACGTTTGATTCAAAATCCTTGACCAAATGGAAGTTCGGTTATTCGATCTTGAGCTTCTAATTTTGTTGTTATCACTTAGCCAATAAAATTTTTTCTCAGGAGTAGTTTATTGCATCCCTTAATCCTTTGATCTCTTATTTATAACATCTGGGTCTTTCGATTTGTATTTTCAATCCCCAATTGAGTAGTCCTCAAGTTTCAAATATTTTGTTTCACCCATCGATGGTACGTTTTAATTCATCGTACACATTTTTTTCCTCTTATAATACTTACAATCTTATTTATGAAACTCAAACACACCATGATTCATCTCCTCATCATCAATCGATGTCTTCAATTAAATTATACCTCGAGTTTTCTTGCTCCGTCCACCATGTGTAGATTTTTTTATTCGATATGTTATTTCTTTAAGGTACACCTCTGTATTTTTTTTCAACCTCTAAGTCACATAATTAATTGATCGTTACTGCATCCCTGCCTTTTCCATAAATGATTTCAATCCCTAAATATCCATATATCTTTTCACCTTTACACTCCGTAATATATTTTCTCGATAAGTCGCTTGTCTTATCACTGTAACTCATTCAGATTAGAATTTTACTCCTCATGTCATTATCACCTCGAGTACTAACACGTATCTAAGGATTTACCAGAATTTCATTCTTCTCAAATCTTAACACCAATATTTCTTTGATAAGTACTGCCATATATTCTCGTTGAGATTAGAATCTTCTAAGTTTTCAGAAATCGTATTGTAAGGGAAACATGACTCTGTGAAAGACACTGCCAAAAAGAGTGTAATCAAGGGTCGATTCATATCAGAAAGATTTATCAAATTCTTATGAATTCAAAAGATATCTTATTACAACTCTACAGGGTATCATCTAGTAATAATCAACAAGAATAAAGTATTGAGTTTTGGAAGCTTTCTAGGCCTTGAACTGATCAAGAAGTTCTTAGAGAGAGTAAGGTTTCAGGTTGAGTGGAGGAAGTCAACAAATAAAAATATTCTTGGTCTTGGAATAACTTAGAAAATATCAATCAATATTGGAATTATTTTTAGAAAATAATCCCCTTGGAAGATTCGTGAACAAGCTAAGTTGAACCAATTCTTTTGGTAATAATTAACCTTGGGGCTTTATGGTTTCAGAAGAATTTGGTTCGGGATTGGTCCCAAGAAAGCCAATTGAAAAATAATGTCAAGATAAATGGTTGGATTCACTAGTCGTAAAAATACTCTGAATAGATAAAAGTTTACCAAGTTTGCTAAAGGAGAATTTGAAACTCTAAATAGTGAAATAGATCTAGATTCTAAATAAAGATAGAGAAGTATGTTTTGATCAACTAATGAAAATTTTGAAATATGTTTGTCGAAGAAGGAGATTGGGAAAAATCTAATCCTAAAATAACAAAAGAGTATGGACGCTAAGGAATGCTGGAGTATGATAAGGATATGGAGAAAAATAACCTCAGAAAGCCAAGGGACACTAAAAGATATATAAAATCTAGAAACTAAAGTAGATAGTAAAATAGACCACCATACAAGCGACCTATGCTGAATAAGACTTAGGATGCAAAACATAAGCAAGGTAGCCTACCAGTCTATAACAAACAAAAATATTTATTTATAATATATTTCGGTCCTATGTTGTGACAAATTAATGTTCTAGTGTTCTAATTGTTTCTAGATATGCTCTCCTAAGTTGTTGATAGACCTGCATGGGCCACCAATAAAAATATGTCACGATCCGATCCCAAATTATTGGGTCAAACCGGATCATGCCCAGCCTGCACCGTTGTGAGATGGCGGCAGTAAGCTGTTCTATATGCAGGTATTCACAACAACATCTATACATTTGTCACAACTTGATTATACAAAAATTTTGAAACTTTTATTCAACATTTGAAAAGTACAACTGGAAATGAAAGAACTGAAATAAAGTGCTGAATTCAAATTAACAAAACTCCAAAACAATAAACTAGAAAAATTGGAAACGACTAGCTAAGTGGTCGGCTCGTCGACCTCAGGTCCTGCGTCCTCCAAAAGGAACTCCGACAACACATAGGGTACAAAATTGGGTCATAGTAGCTATTGTACAATAGCTCAGCATCCTCAATGTCACCTAAAACTGTTGTCTCCAGTCAGGAAGGAGCAAGTCCGAATATGTATCTCATATTTCACTTAATAATGGAAAAGTGCAAGCTAAACAGTTGAAACAATATTTTTCAGCAATTTAACAATTAAAAACAATATGATTTGAATATGTAATCTTCTATGACCTGCTTGGGTTATACAATAGCGTCCTAGCGACGCGATACGGCTTATCCCTGTGTGTAAGAGGGGTAAGCTCGCACAATATGCAATATGAGGGGTATTGGCCATAAATGTTACACTATTTTCCCAATCCCCACAATTAATATCAATCAATATCTGAACCCTAGGAGAGGGTTCCGTGTAGCAATGTGGTTTAAACATGCAGCTTGACAATTACTAAATAAAATACAAGAAAACATAACCGTAACTTGCCTTTGTTAATTGACTGGATCGAGAATGTCGGTACCGAGGAGGATGTCAAGTTCGTCTTCGATATCCTACAGTTGAGAACAATGAAACCATTCTAGGTGTGCTAGTTACAATCTCTACAAGTAGACCCTAGTCATATTTTAGATTATTTAGTTAATCTTCTGTAACGCTTTGACGTCGCGAGCTACGTGCGTTGTCAATTAGTTGGATATTCGGTTTCTAATTTACTTGGGAAAAATTAGCCGTTACCGGTTAATTTGCAAAACTTTGTATTTTTATATCATATGTATAAAACTACATTTTTCTTTTAGTGATAAAACATGGACTTCGTTAACTTACCAATATTTTATTCAAGTTAATTTATCATGATAAACATTATTAATTTTATACAAAATAATTAATACCTAAATTATAATTACGTGTCTAATAACGAAAACCAACTCAGAAAAGAAAGTAAAAAACCTAAACTACACAATACAGGGTCACAGCGAAATAAAATAGAAAACTGGGCTTATGCCCTTTACAAATTTTTACATAAATTAATTAATTCCTAGGGCGAGCTCTGAGTGCCGCGAACGGTCCAAACAGTTGGTCGAGGCCCTGCACCATAAATACTAAGAGCAGTACCAGTTCTAAAAATAATTATAAATATAAATATAGTTGTAAAATGCATCTCAAACCTGGTCCAAATGTCATGTTGCTGGCTAGCGCCTCAACGTACAGGAACCCTGTAGCGTTTGTGCTTCGCCGAGGCTCATTCGACCGATATGGTCGTCGCCTAACTGGTGATACAAAAATCCATAAAATTCGAAAACCAGCAAATCCAATCTATAAATCATTTGCGAAGACCAATTTTCTTTTGAAAATAGATTTTACTCAAATTGCTAATTTTATACAAAAATCCCTTTAAAAAATAGTTTTTTGAAAATTTGGACAGCAACTCCTCTGTATTTGGGACAATCCAATCCTGGAAAAATACTAACCCAACATCAATGACTGTCCCCAAACCAGGGAACACCAAAAATCCCTCCAAAAGTAAATATCCAACCCGAAAACACATCACAATTATATACAGCCAAAGCCACAGAATACTCCCGAAATAAATTCGGAAATCCCAAAATAAAGTTCGGGAAATCGAAAGCCACAGAACCAAAACAAAACGAACGAATCATTCTGAAATGGGACTCAAAAATTTCGAAACTACAATCGCCTAAACCGAATCCCGTAACGGGATCGAGAACCGTATCATCATTAACACTAAAGTAGGGACATGGGGACACGAGATATACCTTGGGTTGCTCGGCTATAGCTCTCAGATGATAATAGGAAAAGAAAACCACATTCCCGCGGACAGCAGCGAAAATCGTCGGAATAGCAGGTCGGAGACACGGGAATCGTCGAAACCACGGAAACCATGAAAAACACGAAAAAACACGGAAACCACGGAACAACGCTGGACAGCGCTGTTGGAACAGCGGGGCGCACACGGGCTGTGTAGCACCCAGTTTCCCAAATAAGGATAATTTTGAAATTTCATGTTTATAATTATTTTAATAATGATATTTAATTCATGATATGATTTTTAGTGATTTTAAATCATTTTAAAATCATTTTAATCAATGACTTGTGGTTTTGACGTTTTGCTAGTAAAATCCTAGAGACTGTTTGACCTAGAGCCTAACCATGTGATTATGATATTTTAATGTCATTTTTGGCCTAAGAATATTTTTGCATTTGACCTCTTTGAATTATTTTGATATTATTTTATTATTTATGATATTATTTTGGGGTTATTTGAGTCGGGTTCGAATTTCAACTCAATCCGACTTGAAACGGGGACCCGGGGGTAGTTTGACTCTAGTGGAACCCACACACTAGTTAGGCATGGCCCACATGATATTCATTTTAGTCCACATGATAGAAATATTTTAGTTAGATGTTAGACTAATGATTATGGATAAGGTTAGTGTGATTAGAGACTTTAGAATGACTAATTTAGCCCCAACCAATTAGCCCTTTCCTAATACTCATAGAATAGGTTAGTGGGGGCATTTTGGACCTTAACATAATAGGACAAATAGCCCCATATGGCCAGCCACTTTGGGAGAGGATAGGCTCAAGTTTATTTCATTATTCTCATCCACTCTCTCTCTCTCTTGTTCTTCTCCAAATTCCTAGAGAGCAATCCCTAGCAATTTCTCCACCAAATTCTTCCATTTCACCACCAAATCTTCTTCTTTCCTTCTCCATTCTAGCCAAGGAGGAAGCTACCCAAGTTTGGGAGGATTCGGAGCTCGTTCGTGTCCTTTTGGAATCTCTACGTGTCGGTGTCGCTCCGGGAAGACTTTTCTTCGATTCGATCTACCGGGAGGTATAAATCCCTTCTCCTTTTCATTTTCTCATGCATATAGGTCTATTTTGAACCCATAGGAATGACTCCCATGGTTGTATCTCCATTTGTGTCCATTTTGTATCCATTTGGAGGTCATAGGAGTGTCATTTGTGTTGTGGTTGTATCCATGTGGGAAAATCCCAAATTTGGACACACTATGTGTTGTTGTTATGTATGAATAAATTATTACATGTTTAATCTCATATTTTTGTATTGAAGATGTGTTCTATAGTGTCTCATATATATATATTAGTGTAGAGAGTGAGTTCTTGATATATTATGTTATATACTTGTGTTCTTTTGTCTCAAACTACCCAAATCCGTCATGATTTTTATCCACGTTTTTAATTTCAGTCCTAACTTAGAAATATCATAACTTCTAGCTCAAAGCTCGGTTTAATCTTCCATTTTTTTTAAAAGAAGCATATTGAAGTTAGCTTTCCAAAAACATGTATTAATAGGCCTAATTCTTTCTGTAACTTTCTGGAGAATTATTTGAGTGTCAGCTGTACGAAAGACAAACGCGTTCTCGGTATTTTCGCGATTTCGGGAGTTTTCGGAATTGAAAATGCGATCCGTTTGAAGTTTCGGAAAGCTAACACATAGATATATAACATACATTAATTCTAAATTTTATTTAATGCTGAGATGGTACAGTATTGATTATTAGTAGGAGTTACTATTCGGCATATGCATTTTGTGCACCCTTGTGTATAATATAATGTTCTATTTGATTATAACCCATGTTAATGTATATACATTATGTAATTAAATAGAGAATACAAGCATGAGTAAATGGTTAAATAAATGATGTATGAGGTATAAGTATCCTATCTAATGTAAGCATGTATCAGTATGGCTTGTAATGAATATGTAGGTTCCATAGTATGTAATGTATGGTGCATATAGTGGTGCAAGAGAATAAATGAATGATGAATGAATGCAAGCATGAATGTAATATAATAATAGATGTAATGTATGCAATATACAAGTTAATGAGATGTAATATTCTATGTTAACACAAATCCTATATTACCTCATGTACCCCCTTACACTATGTTGACACTATCACACTTGACACATTGTTCACTTACACTTTGACACTCTTTGATATATATGCACTATGTAACCCTCACTTGCCCCTTTGCCATGTTCACATACACACACATAGCCTCTTAAATAAGTATTTGTGAATATAGTTAACTTAGCTATGTATGTATATTATATATATGTTAGCATATTGTGTTGTAATATATAAGTTTATATAACCATTTGAAATGCCATGATTATAGACCTAATATTGAATACCAATATATGCATGTGTATATATGTGTAGATATATAGCTTAAAGTAATAGATTATCTAGTGTATATCCAATGTGAATTCTTGCCTATTTGAGTATTGAATAATTGCATGCTATATAGAGTTGGGTGTATGTTGGCTTGTATAGCCTTGTATTGATGTGTGCTTGCTAGGATAGTCTTGGTTAGGCCTAGTAAGACTTACTGGGTTAGAACATGACCTAGTTTGACCTAGTTTGACTAGTGCAGTTGACCAGAGTTGACCAAGGGTTGACTTTGGCCTAGTTTGACCTAGATTCATGTAGAATGCATTGTAGTGCTTTATATTACCCTTCTGGACATGTTGTGACTTGTGTTGTTCTAATTAGGAGCCAGACACCTCTTCTCGGATAGTATCTTTACCTTGGACATTCAGATATCAGGCGAGTATATTCTCTGATCATTTCATATCCTGCTTAGAATTATTTCCTGCAGTAGATTACTTTACTTGTATTGTCACGTTGGTCACACGGATTGGTACTATATGGATCCCTTCTTGAGATGTTATCCTTAGGGAGCATCGGATACTACATGTTCTGTGTGTTTCACTTACATGGTGTATCACTATGCTTCATTGGTTCTTTGATCACTTACGACATATACTCTTATGATCGTAGAGTCTTCCTAGAATCCTTATCCCATTTATGGGACTACTATATATCACCTTCGGGGTCTATCACCTTCGGGGTCTATCACCTTCGGGGGCTGTTACATAGCATCATATAACATAACCTGGCTGGATCTTTGTGTATTGATTGGGGGTACGGGGGAGTAGAAATGGACATGTGAATAATACCCAAGTAGTGTAGCATCAGAATCTCTTCCATAGTGTATCATCAGAATCTCCTATGCCATTTACATGTCTATATTGTACTCTGACTCACTAGCCACATGTTAGTTCTTTATTTATAGTAGATATTTTTATTACAGCCCTCTTTCTGTTTACATACAGTATTTCTTTCAGTACCTGTATCTTACTTTACTACATGATTATATTTTATAACCTGCTATGAACTGTTGAGATGTAATGTGCTCGCTCCTGTCCTGACTGGACCTGTTGATAAATTTTACAGATAGCCTGGGATTGCCTGCTAGCCTAGAGGAGACACATTAGAGGTTGTTTAGATGGTATTTCTTCTGTCTGGAGTTGTATTTACTTTTTGGATTACTGTATTTGAGTTTTGAGATGTATTTCTGGGTTTATGTATCTTAGACACTTAGACTTCTATCTCTTGTATTTATTTTAGATTTTATGTTTTATCTATCTTTATCATGCTCTACCTTAGATGTGATTGAGATGGTATCTGCTATGTCACCCCCATTCGGGGAGTATAAACTGTTTAGTCTTATACTGTTAGATGCATTGAGACCTAGGACAGCGTTCTACCGCCGACACTACAGCGTAGGCTGGGCGTTGTTACGTTCTCGTGTCCTAACTCTAGGGCACGGGTCGTGACACATTTTTAGTGGTGGCCCATGCAGGTCGAGTTTGTGTAGTGGTATTCGAACTAGAGTACCACTACAGCCTGCAGTAGGATTATGATATATTTTTGAAGATACTCAATCACAATTAGGATCCCTTGAGAGATTCCTGGGACGACCCTTGAGAATCTTATTTAACTCCGATTTGAAAACTCTTTTCTTTTTCCTTGATTTGATTTATCTTTACTTTCTGCTATTGAATTTGATTTTGATGGATTATTATTGAATTTGAGTTTGTATTTATTGATTTTGATGAAGATTGTTGAAATTTGAATCTTGATGTTAGCTATAGCATCCGAGTTTGTAGTTATATGATTTGAAGGATTTTGTTCATTTCTGAATTTTGATGTTCGTTGATAAATTTGATTTTTTTTTGTATTCATTGTTGATTTAATTTAATTTTTGGCAATATAAAATTATATGGGCTCGGTCATCTAAGTTATGGAAATCTTGTCTTCTATAGTCACATTAGCCAGCATGGTGAGGACATATAGTCTGATTTTGGATATATTTCTCGGGTGTGAAAATTTAAGGTTTTCGTAGCCAAGCTAGCGACATCGCGAAAATGTTAAATACCATGATTCTAGAGGTATGTGCATAAGTCAAGGACTCTGTGATTATCGTAGCCTTGCTCACTAGTATGACGAGGATTTAGAGTACCATGATTTTGGATAGACGCATATGATTATCAGATTGTACCTTAAATATTTTCGAACATATTTTTGCTACTTTTGTTTCAGTCATTCAAAAAGAAGAAGAAAATATTGTTGTTTTATTTTGTTTTGTTTCTCATTGTTTACTTAGGATGTAGCTTTAGCTATTTTTATAAACCTTGTGTAACTTCTTACAAAAATTTATTTTTTTTAATACAATAAACCAATAATTTTGCTAGGCCTTATTTTAGATTTGGTATTATAATTCTTGTTTCAAAAAAAATGGGTCCCTCTTTTAAATAGATAAGCAGAACAGATTCTATTATCATTTTTTTCCTGCCAATATTTTTACTACCATTATTTCTTGTCTTATATACCTGTCCTGATTATATCAATTCCCTGTCTCGTATATAATTCTGTCAGCTATACCTTGACAACTCTTGAATCTTCATATCATTTTGCCTGAAAAATGTTAAGGAAGTGACGTAAATTGTGCAGCTCAAAGAAGACGTAACTGGTTATTTTATGATGATCTAAAGGAAATCAAATGTGGAGTGTTCCATATGGAAACTTGAGATAGAAATGTGCTAAAGGTCTCGAATAGAATAGAGAGATGTATACTGCCAATCTGGAAATAATTATATTTAGAGAAATTTTGGGGTTATGAGATAGTTTATAGGTGTAATCAAAACTAATGAGGATATCAGAGGTCAACCTAGTTTTGAGAACTTAGAAAATCTTGGTTATTGATTCTGGGAAAAACTTTTACTCTGAGGCTATATAGAAGATTAGTAATAGAAAAGAGAAGTTAATTGTGTTTAATAAGGATATTAAATAAGATGTTGCGAGAAAATGACTAGGGATAGAGAGAGCACAAAGTTATGGAAGTTTAGAGGTTGTTGTGAAATATTTTTAGGAGAATAATATTCATGGGTGTATGTCGAAGAAAATACGGAAGTTGATTTTATGATGAAAGATAAGTTTTGTAAGGCCTAGAGATTTAAATTAAATAATACGAGGAGAACAATTTGAATAAGTTCAAGGAATTCGTAAACGGGATTTAGAGGTTTTGGGTCAAATTTAAGACAAGGTGAAAGAACTTAAAAATTTAAATAAATGGTTAATGTTGATTCCTAAATGTGAGGGTTGTGCTTCAAGAGTGATATTTGGAAATTGGGAATTGCCTACGGTAGTCATGGTAAGGGTTTAAGTAAAGGTTAAATTTTCATATGGAGACTGGTGAGGTAAAGATATGATTGGCAAGTTATGACCATATGAACTTAAGAGTATCAGAAGCAGATGACTAACTCGATCTTCATTATTTTTGTGCATTAATTACCACATCTTGAGCTCCCACTTTCTAATTGAGATCCTTGACGTTCCTTATCGTGACTTTGATATTCGAAATGTAAAACTAGCTGTTACCCTCCAACAAATCTTATATGTAAGACCTAGACGAGCTCACCTTCGTGTAGGTATATCATGTCCCACTAAAACTCGTCTTCTTGTACCCTATTTTCTTGATATAATTTTTTGGTCAACTGGCTAAACTATAACCTCTACCATTATACTAAATTTCTTCTTATTTCAATTAGAAATCCAGCCTTGACTCAATTCTTTCGATCCGACATGTGATGGTGTTTTGCTTGTTTCCTTAGATGCTTAACCTTGTACCTTATCTGATTACTTGACCCGTTGGTTAAGAAACTTGGACTATGTAATTCCTTTCATCCTTACCACCCTTATATCTTGTGCTGCTAAATTAGCCTTAGTTTTGCAAGCTTATCTATTTTCGAGCTTGGTCATGACATATTTTATTGGGTTGCCACCCACTAACATATTGTCTAATCATAACCAGTACATGATGGTCTGATCAACCTATTGCACTTTGGTTCATTTTTTTTATGTATCAATCTACGAGAATGGAGACATAGTTAAACTTGACCCTAGAGTCTCATTCGCGACAGCCTTGATAATTCTCCTTGAAATCTTTTCATCGCCTATGAACCTCGTATTCGTACTCAGCCGAATTAAATTTAATCATGACCTGAACCTCCATCATTGGATGCTAGTGCTAATACTTTGATTTTATTGATTTCCCTTCTTGCCCAAATCTCGTTTTATCCCGAAATTGATCAACTTAGATCGTGTCAAGACAAAAATCTATTTGTGATTTGCTGTGCCTAAATTTTCAATTTTTGTCATTTTATGGAATAGTAACCTTTTAATAATTTCTTAGTTGCTTATTAATGACCAATTTTCATATAGGATGGTAGACAGCCCTACAACCTTGATGATTGTTGTTCCCTTACCTTCCAAATTAGGACACCCTAGATTGTTTGTGTGTTGATACCATAGTACTTTTTTGACCTAGAATGATTAGTGTACCTAGGTAAGACTTCCAACTGCTACGGTATGCCCTGACCTTGTATACTATTCCTTCAAATTGCATGATTTAGATAAAAAAAAATTTAGACCTTGATTGTTGGGAAATAGGGACGTCACTCCATTAGTATCAGTTGTAGATATATATGGGTTAGTCCTTGATGTGGGGATGTGTGTCTATAAACATGTAGCTTAGGAGATTTAGAAGAGATTATAGTATCAGCCTTGATAGGAGTACTAGTCTTTTGGTGAGTATAAATGTGTTATGAGAGATAGGGGCCTATATGTCTTAGTAATGCATCGTCCCTATGGTAATAGAATGTATTAATAGATGGTTAATAGAAAGATAATAGTTTGAGCATACCTATAGCCTATGATCAGTTTTTTTTCATCCTTAGTTAAGACCACTTTAAAATAGGTCCAGTCCCTTGGATATAGGTTCCAGTCCATATTCTATTGAAGTTCCATTACCGCCGTACAGCAGAGCAGTATTGGAGGTATTCTTAGATTGACACTTTTTAGATGTCCGTTTATTATTCCAGTGTTAGGAAGTGTTAGCTTAGATATTGGGTAGGTTAGAGGCTCTAGAAGGAGTACTATCGATCTTAAATTTCGAGGACGAAATTTTTCTAAGGTGGGTAGAGTTGTAGCACCCAGTTTCCCAAATGAGGATAATTTTGAAATTTCGTATTTATAATTATTTTAATAATGATATTTAATTCATGATATGATTTTTAGTGATTTTAAATTATTTTAAAATTATTTTAATCAATGACTTGTGGTTTTGACGTTTTGCTAGTGAAACCCTATAGAGACTGTTTGACCAAGAGCCTAACCATGTGATTATGATATTTTAATATCATTTTTGGCCTAAGAATATTTTTTCATTTGACCTCTTTGAATTATTTTGATATTATTTTATTATTTATGATATTATTTTGGGGTTATTTGAGTCGGGTTCGAATTTCAACTCAATCCGACTTGAAACGGGGACCCGGGGGTAGTTTGACTCTAGTGGGACCCACACACTAGTTAGACATGGCCCACATGATATTAATTTTAGTCCAAATGATAGAAATATTTTAGTTAGATGTTAGACTAATTATTATGGATAAGGTTAGTGTGATTAGAGACTTTAGAATGACTAATTTAGCCCCAACCAATTAGCCCTTTCCTAATACTCATAGAATAGGTTAGTGGGGGCATTTTGGACCTTACCATAATAGGACAAATAGCCCCATATGGCCAGCCACTTTGGGAGAGGATAGGCTCAAGTTCATTTCATTATTCTCATCCACACTCTCTCTCTTGTTCTTCCCCAAATTCCTAGAGAGCAATCCCTAGCAATTTCTCCACCAAATTCTTCCATTTCACCACCAAATCTTCTTTTTTTCCTTCTCCATTCTAGCCAAGGAGGAAGCTACCCAAGTTTGGGAGGATTCGGAGCTCGTTCGTGTCCTTTTGGAATCTCTACGTGTCGGTGTCGCTCCGGGAAGGCTTTTCTTCGATTCGATCGACCGGAAGGTATAAATCCCTTCTCCTTTTCATTTTCTCATGTATATAGGTCTATTTTGAATCCATAGGAATGACCCCCATGGTTGTATCTTCATTTGTGTCTATTTTGTGTCCATTTGGAGGTCATAGGAGTGTCTTTTATGTTGTGGTTGTGTCCATGTGGGAAAATCCCAAATTTGGACACACTATGTGTTGTTGTTATGTATGAATGAATTATTACATGTTTAATCTCATATTTTTGTATTGGAGATGTGTTCTATAGTGTCTCATATATATATATTAGTGTAGAGAGTGAGTTCTTGATATATTATGTTATATACTTGTGTTCTTTTGTCTCAAACTACCCAAATCCGTCATAATTTTTATCCACGTTTTTAATTTCAGCCCTAACTTAGAAATATCATAACTTCTAGCTCAAAGCTCGGTTTAATCTCCCGTTTTTTTAAAAGAAGCGTATTGAAGTTAGATTTCCAAAAACATGTATTAATAGGCCTAATTCTTTCTGTAACTTTCTGGAGAATTATTTGAGTGTCAGCTGTACGAAAGACAAATGCGTTCTCGATATTTTCGCGATTTCGAGAGTTTCCGGAAACGAAAATGCGATCCGTTTGAAGTTTCGAAAAGCTAACACATAGATCTATAACATACTTTAATCCTAAATTTTATTTCATGCTGAGATGGTACAGTATTGATTATTAGTAGGAGTTACTATTCGACATATGTATTTTGTGCACCCTTGTGTGTAATATAATGTTCTATTTGATTTTAACCCATGTTAATGTATATACATTATGTAATTAAATAGAGAATGCAAGCATGAGTAAATGGTTAAATAAATGATGTATGAGGTGTAAGTATCCTATCTAATGTAAGCATGTATAAGTATGGCTTGTAATGAATATGTAGGTTCCATAGTATGTAATGTATGGTGCATATAGTGGTGCAAGAGAATAAATGAATGATGAATGAATGCAAGCATAAATGTAATGTAATAATAGATGTAATGCATGCAATATACAAGTTAAAGAGATGTAATATTCTATGTTAACACAAATCCTATATTACCTCATGTACCCCCTTACACTATGTTGACACTATCACACTTGACACATTGTTCACTTACACTTTGACACTCTTTGATATGTATACACTATGTAACCCTCACTTGCCCCTTTGCCATGTTCACATACACACACATAGTCTCTTAAATAAGTATTTATGAATATAGTTAACTTAGCTATGTATGTATATTATATATATGTTAGCATATTGTGTTGTAATATATAAGTTTATATAACCATTTGTAATGTCATGATTATAGACCTAATGTTGAATACCAATATATGCATGTGTATATATGTGTAGATATATATAGCTTAAAGTAATAGATTATCTAGTGTATATCCAATGTGAATTCTTGCCTATTTGAGTATTGAATAATTGCATGCTATATAGAGTTGGGTGTATGTTGGCTTGTATAGCCTTGTATTGATGTGTGCTTGCTAGGATAGTCTTGGTTAGGCCTAGTAAGACTTACTGGGTTAGGACATGACCTAGTTTGACTAGTGCAGTTGACCAGAGTTGACCAAGGGTTGACTTTGGCCTAGTTTGACCTAGATTCATGTAGAATGTATTGTAGTGCTTTATATTACCCTTCTGGACATGTTGTGACTTGTGCTGTTCTAATTAGGAGCCAGACACCTCTCCTCGGATAGTATCTTTACCTTGGACATTCAGATATCAGGCGAGTACATTCTCTGATCATTTCATATCCTGCTTAGAATTATTTCCTGCAGTAGATTACTTTACTTGTACTGTCACGTTGGTCACACGGATTGGTACTATATGGATCCCTTCTTGAGATGTTATCCTTAGGGAGCATCGGGTACTACATGTTCTGTACGTTTCACTTACATGGCGTATCACTATGCTTCATTGGTTCTTTGATCACTTACGACATATACTCTTATGATCGTAGAGTCTTCCTAGAATCCTTATCCCATTTATGGGACTACTATGTATCACCTTCGGGGTCTATCACCTTCGGGGTCTATCACCTTCAGGGTCTATCACCTTCGGGGGCTGTTACATAGCATCATATAACATAATCTGGCTGGATTCTTGTGTATTGATTGGGGGTACGGGAGAGTAGAAATGGACATGTGAATAATACCCAAGTAGTGTAACATCAGAATCTCTTCCATATTGTAGCATCAGAATCTCCTATGCCATTTACATGTCTATATTGTACTCTGACTCACTAGCCACATGTTAGTTCTTTATTTATAGTACATATTTCTATTACAGCTCTCTCTCTCTCTGTTTACATACAGTATTTCTTTCAGTACATGTATCTTACTTTACTGCATGATTATATTTTCTAACCTGCTATAAACTGTTGAGATGTAATGTGCTCGCTCCTGTCCTGACTGGACCTGTTGATAAATTTTACAGATAGCCTGGGATTGCCTGCTAGCCTAGAGGAGACACATTAGAGGTTGTTTAGATGGTATTTCTTCTGTCTGGAGTTGTATTTACTTTGTGGATTACTGTATTTGAGTTTTGAGATGTATTTCTGGGTTTATGTATCTTAGACACTTAGACTTCTATCTCCTGTATTTATTTTGGATTTCATGTTTTATCTATCTTTATCATGCTCTACCTTAGATGTGATTGAGATGGTATCTGCTATGTCACCCCCATTCGGGGAGTATAAACTGTTTAGTCTTATACTGTTAGATGCATTGAGACCTAGGACAGCGTTCTACCGCCGACACTGCGGCGTAGGCTGGGCGTTGTTACGTTCTCGTGCCCTAACTCTAGGGCGCGGGTCGTGACAGGTTGAGCGCTCGGCCTGGGCTGGCCGGAGCGGGGTCGGGGCGGCGCTGGAGGGCGCGCGCAGCTGGGTCAGGCGCGAACAGTCGCGGGATCTGCCGGGGATGCGGGCCGAGAGGGGGTGGCACCGGGCGGAGATCGGGAGCCGCGGAGTTGGGCGCGGGACCCGGAGGCGCTGGAGGGAGGCCGCACGATCGTGCGGGTAGCGCTCGGTGAAGGCCGGCGGGTCGGAGTCCGGCGCACGGGGTCGGGGCCGAGCTTTGGAGAGGGAAGGGGGAGTTGGGTTTGAGAGAGAGTGAGAGGAAGGGAAAGGAGTGAGGGATGAGAGGGAGAGGAATGAGAAATGAGAGGGGTGTTGTGCTTGCTCGTGACGGGGGGATGAGAAATGAGTGGTGGTGGTGAGTTTTTTAAGGGGAAGAGTGGGAGAAAGGTTGTGGAGAGCAGGAGAAGTAGCAGGAGAAATAAGAGGGGATGGCCTGGTCGTGGGGAGACCAGGCCAAGTCGTGGGGAGGGGATTTTTGTTTTTTGTTTTATTAATATATATATATAATAATCTGAATTTTAAAAGGAGGAAAAGGATGGGTTCAGAAACGGGATTAGGTTCAGGCTCGGGGTCGGACCCCGGACACGGGATCGGGACAAGACACAATCAAAAATCCAATAATTAATTTTTAAAAATAATATTTTCCTAACCGACTAATAATAATAATAATAATAACAAATAATAATAATAATAATGAAAAAATAATAATAATAATAATAATAATAATACTAAAACTCCAACTGGGAATCCAGGTCTATGTTGACAAAACAAAATCGAAAAAATATCCCCAAAAATACAATAATTCTAATTTATCCAAAAATTCCAGAAAATCAGGTTGCGGGTTTTACACATGACAAATGTCCAAATCCCGTACACGTATACTGAAAATACGTACAACCGAAAAAGTGAGTGGCAGGCATGCCGTCGGTATACACTGGTATGCTGGCGGTATGCTGTTCAAGGAGAAAATCTATAAGTTAAAAAATTTAAAGCGTTCTGAAAACAAAAAAAAATATATGAAATACAGTACAAAATATGTATCCGTATATAAATATCGATACTGTGAGACGAGTCTCGCAGTAATCTTAAGTATTTTTTGGACATTGAAGTATCTCGGTGTAAATCATAAATATTTTAATCTTAAGGAAGTATACTTTAAAACTGTTACAGAAAACATGTATGATTGATTGTCACCAGTTGCCATACCATTTGAGGAATGTTTGAAAGTTAGAATGGATCTGAACCAAATGTTAGTGAATAAAGGGAGATATCAATGATTAGTAGGACGTTTGATGTATTTGACACATATAAGACCAGATTTGGCACACGTTCTTGGAGTTGTGAGTCAATTCATGCATGATCCAAGAGAGCAACACATGAATGTTTTGATGAGGATATTGAGGTACCTAGAAGGGAGTCCTGAAAAGGACATACTTTTCAGGAAGAATAATCACCTCAGAGTTGAAGGATATACAGACAGATTGGACAAGAGCAGTATATGATAGGCGGTCAACATCTGGTTATTTTATATTTGTTGGAGGTAATTTAGTTATATGGAGAAGCAAGAAGCAGAATGTAGTCGCTCGATCTAGCGTTGAGGCAGAATACCATGGAAAGGTATTTGGGAAATATTATGGATTCAAAATCTATTGGAGGGTTGTGATACAAAAATTCACAATCAATGAAGTTGTTCTGTGACAACTAAGCTGCACGTGATATTGCACATAATCAATTTCAACATGACAGAATGAAGCATGTGGAAGTTGATCGGTTCTTCATAAAAAATAGAGAAAAAAATAAAATTATTGAGGTACCATCAAGCAAAATAAAAAACCAGTTAATTGACATTCTTACAAAGGTCGTGACTAGGGGTACAACTCGGGCGGGTTGGGTCGGCTTTGAGGTCAACCCGAGCCCAACCCGATAGATCATAAGCCTAGCCCAAGCCCAAGCCCAACCCGACTTCGGGTTCAACATATGAAGCCCAAGACCAAGTCCGGAGGATCGGGTTGGGCTCGGGTTGGGTCGGGTCCATCGGGTTTATCGGACTCTAATATGATATTTGAAATAATTTTAAACAAGAGCAATATTAAATGCATACTCAAATAGCAATCAAGCCTCAATCATTACAAAATAAAACTGAAATGAGATTTAGGACAAGGAATTGAAGTGTTCGGGTGGAAAAAATTATAGTTTAAACTTCTTATTTAAGTAGTATGAAAAAATATATATATATAAATTATATGTATGTCGGGTTTCGGATTCTTCGGGTTACCCAACACATGAACCCAAGCCCAACCTGATTTTTGATCGGGTTCAAATATTTTAACCCGTGCCCAAGCCCGAACCCGAATATCTTCAATCCTAACCCAACCCATTAACGGGTTTACCCGATCAGGTTCGGATTTAGCCCGCCCGAGTTGCACCCCTAGTCGTGACCAGTCACGTGTGCACAAATTTCTTGTCCAGGTTGGACATTACTAATATCTATGCACCAACTTGAGGAGGAGCGCTTAATTATAGGAAGTCCTTAATTAAGGAACAACTTAATTATAGAAAGTCCTTAATTAAGAAATGACTTAAGTATATGAAGTCCTTAATTTAAGTAAGCCGTTTTACAGAAAGTCTCCAATTATATAAATTCTTGAGGTAAATTTGTAATTGTAATTTTTTGATGTACTAGAGTTTATATATCACTATATATATTTGCCTGCAAAGAGAGAGAACCACAAGGCTAATTCTATCAATTAGTCTCATGAAATAGGCTATATCAGAATTATAAATTATTGAAATAGTCAAATAGAAAGGGACCAGGTTCATTTCACATCATCAAATCCTTGTCCGATAATAATCAACATTTTGTTCCTTTTCAACTCAAAAGAATAATTATAAAATCATTTTTATCAAACACACTTTGTATTCCTCAAGACAAGATCCACACATAGACAGAGACAGAGACAGGGACATAGTGTACTATGGAATTTCGGGTCCAAACAAGAAGAAGCAAACCAAGCCGAGGAGGAGAGACAAAAAATGAGGGCCGAAACAACCGGGCTTGGCGGGTTGCGGGCCCCACGCGGGCCGGTCCCGGCCGCATTTCCCGCGTCGCGTCGCGTCCCGTCCGTTGTTGAATCTTTACGTGACTCTTTCTTGTCTTTCTTGATTTGATGCGTGTGTGTCTCTACAAATGGATATACAAGAAAACGTCGAGTTTTGTGTATATACAGATACAATACACTCGTAAATTTTATCGTACCCCTCAAAAAAATAAAATTCTATTTTGTCTGGATGTCCTTCTAGGCATCTGTAAGTGTCTCTACCATGTGGTTCTGCACCGTTTGTTCGTAGAGGCCGTTGTATGATTATTGGTCCACACTGAACCGATTTTGGTGTGAGTGTGATTCCGGCGACTTGCGGAGCCTTTCGACCTCACAAAAAATATTGGTAAGGACCATAACATCTTGTTCTATCGTTCTAATATGCTCGTTGTTCATCTCGTTGAGTTTTTTTATATTTTTTATATTTTGTTTTCGTCGTACAAGTTATCGAATGTAGAAAATCCTTGAAATATATCATCAGGGTGACCAAAGTTGATTACCAGTAACAATATTATTAGGGGATACAGATAACCCACTGAAGCTCGACTCAGTTCCATTGACGATCACAGTTTGAACATGAAAATGGACTTGGTTGCTTCAATGAGCCGAACTTGAACATGGAAAGCTTGGCTTAGATCTACTTAATTTGATTTGCCTACGATATTATCTTCATATAAGAAAAGTAAATATTAGTCTTCTAGCAATGTTAAATGATCCCAAATCTATGATTATTAGTACAGTAACTGCAGACATACTCTAGCAAGCAAGGATACTTATGCAAAATGAGCGACTTTTGGATCAAAAATTCTAGAGTAACTCATCGGTTACTAATTTTTGAAACCCGTCAATGACAAATCAGTAGCTTACATATTCTTATTTCTTGATTTTTTTTAATGGACTAACATAAAGAGTCAAGAATCTAAATAAAAAATAGGCTAAATTATAACTTGATATCCTCGACTATTGAAAATTTTCAACTTGATATCCTCAACTTTGATAGGTACTAACTTAATACTCTCAACCATTGTAAAGTTTTAATTTGATACCCTCCGCTAGTTAAACATAACTTTTTTATTAAATTTTTTTTTTAAAAAATAATAGTTTTCTAAAATACACTCCATCCCCTTCCTCCAGTCCAGCCACCCCCTCCTCTATTCCAGCCACCCACTCCCCCTCCCCCCTCCGGCAGCGGGCACACCCCTCCTAATCCCCTCTGCCGACCGCACCCCTCGGCCCCACCTGCGATCCCCCGCACCCCTCCGCCCCCGCGCCACCCGTGCCCCCCCCCCCCCCCCCCCCCCCCCGCGACCCCCGTGACCCTCGCCCCTTCGCCGCCCGAGCAGCCCCGCGCCTCCCTCCTACGCACTGCCCGCGCCCCCCTACGACCGCCGACCCTGCACCCCCCTCCGACTGTGCACCCAGCCGCACGACCCCCTCGGCTTCTGCTGCTACTACTCGCTGCCCCCTCCCCCTTCCGGCTGTCGTCGCTGGAGAGAGGGGAGGCTGGGAAGAGAGTAGGGGAGAGAGAGAATGTGAGAGGGGCAATTGTGTCATTTTTTATTTTATTTAACACCGTTAGAAAGAGGGTACTAACTTGATGCCTATCAAAGTTGAGGATATCAAGTTGAAAAATTCCAATAGTTGAGGGTATCAAGTTGTAATTTAGCCTAAAAAATAAGTCCACATGTCATAGCTATATTATTTGTAAGTTCTTATTTTGAGTTTGTATTTGAATTTTGTAATGGAATTGCTTTTTAGGGTGAACATTATTCGATTTTGGATCGAAAATCAAATCGAACCCAACCAAAAAAGAGATTCGGTTCGGTTTAAAAAAAATCAGTTCGGTTTCGGTTTTGGGTTTCGATTTCGGACCAAAACCGAAAACCGAATTAGAAAATTTAGTTTATATATATATATATATATATATATATATATATATATATATATATATATATATAGAGAGAGAGAGAGAGAGAGAGAGAGAGAGAGAGAGAGGGGGAGAGAGAGAGAGAGAGGATCAAAGGCCTCCCTTAGAAAATCTCCTAAAAACTCCCCTCACTCTCATCCGTAATTTAATGTTAATATTAATGTTAATATTAATGTTAATGTTAATATTAATGTTAATATTAATATTAATGTTAATGTTAATATTTATTTTTATTTTATTTTTATATTAATGTTAATGTTAATTTTAATGTTAAGTTTAATGTTAATTTTAGTATTTAATGTTAATATTAACATTAATATTAACATTAACATTAATATTAACATTAATATTAACATTAAATTACGGATGAGAGTGAGGAGGATTTTTAGGGAGTTTTCTAAGGAGGTTTTTGATCCGCTTATATATATATATATATATATATATATATATATATATATAACCAAAAAATTGAATAAATCGAAAATCGAATCGATTTAATTCAGTTCGGTTTTGATTCGCCATTTCGATTCGATTTTGATTTTGCTTATTCGATTTTTGGTCCAATTTAATTTTCAGTTATTTGACTTAATTTGAACCGAATTAACCGAATGCTAACCCTTACTGCCTTTGGATGCTATATATACAATATAAATGAAGAAAATAAGTGATATATATTAATTAAGGAAGGGGAGAAGGTTCTCTCTCTTTCTCTACCAAGCTATCTGGGATTAAGTGACAACGGCTAGCTGGATGTTCATATGAGGCCAAGAGTGGCATCGATTAATTTTTTGGGACCTGGTCAGAGGATTGGAGGATGTGATGGGTCCAAAGAATTCTTTCTCTAAGCTATTATAAACTATGAACTTTTAAGTCTCGGATAGCTGGCCTTGGATTGGGAACCACTCACTATCTATATGGCTTCTTTGGAGCAAGGAGCATCCCATGATGAGTGTGTGGCAAGAGGCACCTCTACCAAATTAAATGTGGACAAAATTAACATCATGACATTGTCAATGGAATACTTATTTGAGCATTTGGATATGATACAATGGAATACTTATTTAAGCCTTAGGATATGATATTGAAGAGTTGTTGATCTGTACAAAAAAATTGATTCCTTAAAATAACGTAAAATACAACTACTTCAAAATTTTACAATCTTAAATGATGTGATACTTACTTCAAAATGACTTTTAAGGAAAATTTTGAGTTACATTCCACTTTCTTTATATAATTGAAGGTGTACTTCACTGAATTACCATAATATATAATATCTTACACTTTTGACCGAAATCGTCTATGACCGATAGTCAACACCTTGTCAAATATTTAGGACCAAAATATCTCCGTCATCATCATCTTCCCCTCGACCATTGTTGCCCCCGTGTATGCCTATTCTCTCTCCTCCCCCCTGCCGAAGATTCCCCCGACCATTGTTGACCCCGTGTATGTCTATTCTCTCTCCTCCCCCCTCCCTTTCTTCGGCAGCCTCCTCACCTCTTTATCCGGTGTTGCAACGGGAAGAGGGGGAGGGGGACAGCAGCTAACTAGCAGTGGGGAGGGGGTATGCGGCTGGGAGAGAAGCGACGGGAGGGGGCAGAGGGATGGTGAGGGGCATCGCGGGGGAGCGGGGGCGCATAGCGGGGAGAGGCAGCGCAGGGAAGGGGGGGTGCGTGGCGGGGAGGGACAGTGCGGCGGAGAGGGGCAGCGTGGCGTGGAGAGGAGCAGCACGACGGGAAGGGGTAGCGCAGAAAGCAGGAGCAGTGCGCCGGGAAGAGATAGCGCAGAAAGCAGGAGCACACGACTGGTGGGGGCAGCACGACGGGAAGGAAAAAGAAGGGGGTATGGAGAAGTGAGGATATTTTGGTCATAAACATTCAGTAAAAGGTGTTGACCGTCAGCCACAAACGATTTTTGTCAAAAGAGGAAGGTGTTATACATTATGGTAATTCAGTGGGGTGCACATTAAATTACGCTAAAATAAGGTAGATGCAACTCAAAATTTCTCAAAACGTAATTAGAACAACTTACTGACATAGTCTAGCTCTTCCGTTCTAATGAATTCAAGAACCCCGACTAATATAAGGCACTCTGTAATAATCTATGCTACTACATAATGAAACAAAATTTAAAATTTACCATAATTTTTTTAAAGTATACCTTAACATGTGTTTAATGATTAAAATTATTCATTAAAGTTAATAAAACAACCGCTAATAACAAAAGTTTTTTTTTTTATCTTTCTAAATATTAATATAATAATAAATTTAGAATAATTAATAGTTGATCTAAGTAGGCTTAATAAAAATTAGAATAATTATGACAGCTATTTTTTTTATTCCTCCTAATAATAATCTATCAAATATCTAAATAATTATGAAACATGTACTCTTACACAAGGTTTAAGGTTTACAGTACATATATTGGAATTTTGGAATCCATATTGAACCCTTCCTATCGGTATTGGGATGGACAGTATAACAATATCACAACTTCAGATTGGAGTCAACTTTTTAGTATCGAAAAGCAAATAATTATTAATAAATTTAAAAAAAATAATAATTTTGGCATTTAATTTAGACAGAATTTTAAGTATTTTCTGTGTTGTTTCTCAATAGTTTTAAAATTAAATGAAATAATAGTCATAATGGTTTACTTGCAATAGATAAAAGTTTTTTTATTGCATGATTTTTACAACCTTATTTTGTTTATACATCTTTGTTTGTTTGTTTGTTTGTTTTTTTTTAAATTCCGTTTATACATCTTTATTGAATAGTTTTTTTTTTTTTTTTTTTTTTTTTTTACAGAATTGACGGAAAAGGGACCCCAATGTAGATATCGGTCAGTGTCGATATCGATATGATATCGGCGATATGATATCGGATAGGGACATGTAAAAATGTATCGATATCGACTATATTGAATCGATATCGGTCGATACTGTAAAGTATGTTCTTAAGCATGTTTTGTTCTTTACTCGGATCGTCTTTCCTTTCCGACAATCATCTAAACCTCTCTTTTTTTGTGGTCTAAACATCTCTATTTGCGGGGTCAATTGAGGAATAAGAAATATCATGCAATTAAAACAAAACACCACAGGCACGACATTGTGCTCGATAACCGTTCACATCATATCTTCTTCACAAAGATGGCATGTTTGTCCATTAATCACTAATCACATAGCTGTTGGAAATATGCTTACATCTAAATATTGAGACGAAGAGGTTAATTAGCCTATTTGTCTACGTACGTACGTACGTACGTACATACGTAGGAAATAGTCCCTTATAGAACATACATACGTACATACATGTTATATATATTGCATAGTGTATTTGGCTTTGCATTCTGTCATGCATACAGCTTGCAAGGAGTGAAACATATTGCTTACTCTTGTTTGTTCAATAGGAACATATATATA
Organism: Iris pallida; assembly: GCA_029216955.1. Taxonomy (NCBI): domain Eukaryota; kingdom Viridiplantae; phylum Streptophyta; class Magnoliopsida; order Asparagales; family Iridaceae; genus Iris; species Iris pallida. The sequence goes on from JANAVB010012196.1 coordinate 1,648,139, forward strand.
TAAAAGAAGGAAAGGAAAGAAAAAAAATACTAGCATTTTGGTCCCCATATGTTAGTAAATTAATTATAGATGATTGCAAGACATATTTGAAAAGGAAATAGATTATCGAGATAAGGTTGTGAAATAACAAGATAGACGTTCACCGTTTTTATTAAAAGAATGGAAAAAGGGAAGAAGAAAACTTAGGTTTATTTATATGGGCTTCTATGAAACGTTCCCTTACATCTTTGAGGTAAAGATTGATCACATCGACAAAATCAATATTATAAAAATTGAACTGGCGATCAATCCGGTCAAAACACTGGATTGGGTCCAACCGGTTCAGCCAGTGGGTTACTCGGAGTTAAGCCAGCTATATAGAGTCATAGACTTACAATCTTACGTTGAAACTTATTACATAATACACAACTACGTATATACGACTTAAAAGTTGTGCATTTTAATTACTAACATAGTATTAGTTAAGAAGCAAACATATTAACTTTGATTATATGTAAAGTACAAAACAAAAGTCAATGGTCATGATCAAACTGGTATAAAATCAAACTAGGTCAGACGGTTCGGTGGTTTGACCGGCTGGGTCGATCGAGTTTTCGAGAAAAAAATAGTGGATCGGTATTAAACCAGTCCGAAAAAACTATTGGTTCACGGGTTGAACGATTCAACCGGTCGGTCCCGTCAGTTTTAAAACACGGTATAAAACATGTACATTATAAGTTCACACTAGTATAAAAAAATCTTTTTATATTTAAAATAATAATAATAATGAGGTCGTAGAAGCCGCTAATTTAATTAGTGTTGTAAGAACCAGACTGACCGGCAGTTGGACTGGGTCCAACTTGTTTAGGCGAAAAAAATTGTTCCAGTCCGACTAAAAGCGATTCTTTTAAAGCAACATCGGTTTTTTTTTTTTTTTTTGGAAAAATGGGGTTCAAATGGTGAGATGATCGAACCGATTCACAATTGAAACGGTCAAATTCTGGTTTGATAGATTTTATAGCTGTAAAATTAACCAAACTAACGTACTAAGAACCAAATCAAAAAGTAAATATGAATAATTTATCTATTTGAACCAAACCAAGAAATAAATATGGATATTTTATCTATTTGAACTCCGATTAAACCAGGATGAATGCAGGTCCAACCTATATAAAAAAAATTCGATTGGATCATCGTTCGGCTCAATTGCTTGGGTGGTACCCCAACTTAGGACCTAATAACAATAAAGTACTCTATCTGTTATTTTTTACATTAAAATAACATACGTTAGTTAATGAACATTACAGTACCTATGATAACATTCCGTCCAAACGCTTAACGGAATGCGGCTCAAATGCTTGGGTGGTACCCCAACTCAAGGAATAATAACACTGAAGTACTCCGGCGTAAGAAGTCGGCCAGCCGGTCGTAGTCCTTCCGGACGAGTGCTGGGGGGAGGCGTACCGAGTGGAGGAGGAGGTCCTCCATGAGGCTCGAGAGCCCGAGGGTCAGTATGGGGCCGAGCTGGAAGATGTCCTCCACGAGGCTCGACGGCCCCCTTGGTGGATATGTCGGCCTCCAGCCTGTCGAACATGTCGGCGGAGGTCCGACGGAACTCGGGAATGACGTGACGGTGGCGGGAGGAGAGGAGGTGGAAGAGGAGCTTCTTGAGTGGGGCGTCGTTGGGCTCGGAGGGGTCGAGGAAGGAGAGGGTGCGGTAGCCACCGGTGAGGCTGAGAGAATGCGTGAAAGTGCCGATGAAGAGGTCCTTCTTGTCGACCAAGTCGGTGTCGAAGAGGACGGGAAGCTGGCGGCGTCGAGGAGAGCGATGACGCGGGGGTCGACAACGATGGACGGGCCGGGGTGCACGTTGAGGCAGGGGGGCACGTTGAGGCACACGGTGGCGGTGCGGTGGCGGCGGGAGCGGGAGCGGAGGTAGGCGTCGCGGTCCTCATGTACAGGAATCCATTGGGAGTTGACAAAGAGGTAGATCGAGTACTTCAGTGTTATTAAACCTTAAGTTGGAATACCATCCAAGCATTTGAGCCACATTCTTTTAAACGTTTAGACGGAATGTTATCATAAGTACTGTAATGTTCATTAACTAAACGTATGTTATTTAATATAAAAAATAATTAATGAAGTACTTTATTGTTATTAGACCCGTTACGGTTTTACCCAAGCAACTGAGCAATTGAGCCATCATCGTTTCGATTTCTAAAATATTGAATTTAATCCCCATCAGATTAAGTCAAAGACACCCACACTATTAAATACCCCCTACACTCCTCACTTCTCCACTCAAAAGAGTAGCTAGGAAAGAAAAGAAATGGAACAACAACAACATGAAGAAGAAGGAGGAGGAGAAGTAGTAGTAGCTTCTCACTTCTACATCAATGACAACTCCGACATCCTCGCCGAGATCCTGGGCCGCCTCGACGGCCGCTCCCTCGGCGTGGCGGCCTGCGTCTGCCGCCTCTGGTCCGCCGTCTCCCGCGCGGAGACCGTCTGGGAGTCCGTCTGCGTGCGCAACGTCGCCGCATCCTCCTCTCCTTCCGCCGCCTCCTCGTCGTCGTGCAGTGGGCCCCGCACCAGGGGCGTCGTGGCGGCGCTGGGCGGCTACCGCCGGCTCTACCGCACCTGCGTCGGCCCGGTGCTGCTGGGCCGGCCCGGCTCGAAGCTCTCCCTCTCGCTGTCCTTGTCGCTCTTCTCCATCGACTGCTACGAGAGGCTTTGGCTCTCGGCCGGGAAGGAGACTCCTCCTTCTCCAACTGCTGCTGCTGCTGCCACTGCTACTGCTTCGTTGATGTTCCTCACTAACAACAATGCAGTTGTTGACGTAGCTTGATTTATTACTTACACTCGTTCATAGCAACTACGTAACGTACTTATAGGTGTATTTCTAGCTACCGAGCTGCTACGTTGTCTGCAGCTTGTAATCGCGAACGTGATCATTGTCTCTCGGTCCGAATTGAACTAGAAGATAGCAGGAGAGGGCCAATGGGTGGCCGCAGGCAAAATATTATTTTCGTTCACGCTGCGATTGTTAACTGTCGAGTAGGAGCTAAGCTCACGGATTGCATTAATTCCGCAGCATAATTGGTTGTTCGTAAATAGATGTTTCTGTAACAAAAAATTTCGCCATTTTTGTGTGTGTCTAACTTTGTTTGCAAGCTCGCTCGCTCTGAGTTTCATCGATCAGTCCCGCACGCTGCTCTACTCTGTGTTCTGCTTTTGCATCACTGGTGCGCTAGTGAGAGGAATTATTATTTTTTAATGCTTTGCATCACTAGTGCTCTAGTGAGAGGAATTATTATTTTTTAACCTCCAGCATAATAGGAAAGAACAATAGCTGGGTACAGCTCATCCAATTTTTTTTTTTTTTAATATTTTGATAGCTTTTCCCTCTCTCTTAACACTCCTACCCCAGTCTACTTCAATCTCTATAACTCACATTAATCCACATCACAACCGAGACCGTGCCATCATCGTCGGACCGCAACATCAGCCGAAGGAGCTACAACAGCAGCATTAAGCTCCACGGCCGACACTTTTCTTGCCGTCCGAATTCTCCTGCACCCTCGACGAGTTCTGCCACATTGCGGATTCTCTCTTGATGGTGAAAAAGGATACCAAAAGCATTAGTGTTCGAATTTAAGCCTAAAAGAGTCTACGGATAAAGTAATTTTTTTGTCATGTTCCAATTTTTTAATATGTTGGACACGGTTCTACATTGGCCAAACACGGTATGATAGGATAGATATGGACATGACATTAAAAAAATTTATAACGTTTTAAGTTCTGTCCGGGGTAAACTAAAATTCTAGTTCCGTCCAGAAAAGAAATAATCCGGGTTCTCGTGGAATCGAAGTCACCACCTATTTTTGTTCACCCAGCAAAATTAGATGGGATGTTCATCCCCAGTAAAAAAAAATGACACATGGCACAAACCATTTTGGTGGATGAAGAAAACCACTTGTAAAGTGGTTTGTGTGAGATAAAAATGCTCTAGTAACTCGATCTCGTGTAAACTTTGAAAATTGTCTGTGAATAATAAGGAATTGGTAGAAATTGAAATGTTATTGGTTCTGACTGTAGTTTTCAGGAAGGGAATGGGTTAGCATGCCTCTCTCATTTACAACTTCAAGATCCATTTTGGGGTTATTATATACAAACACATCTTACAAATTAAATTTAGGCTGTGTGTTTGGACGTTTGGTGGAGTTTATTTGGTATGATGCTGTTTTTCTCCCTTTTTGAAAAGCAGGAACAAAATTTATTTGATAACTTTCCGTTGGGATAATTTTGATCCATCCTCTCTCTCTAAAAACAACTGTTCGTTAACAGTTCTTTGCATATATCTTTGAAAATCAAGTACAAATTTTCGATGATAACTTTCAAAGTAGGAGGTAGATTAATTGTTCTCAGAAGAACTTATGTTTCTACATTCTGACAATAAACCTCAAATACCAAACTCTTAGTGTATTTGGTGTATGAAACTTTTGGAAATTAAGTAACTTAGTTTAGATTAGAAATCTAAAGAAATTGAGTTTCAATTTGTCACGTCCCGCTCCCAAAATATATGGGAATAGGACATAACCTGGCCAGCTGATACGACCTGGAGTGAGCTGCCCAATTTAATGGACTCACTTAGGTGTACTACGCTGTAATTGTAACTATACTACATAGGCAGAAGGTAATATCTAAATCCCATCCACAAGAACAAAGGAAAGTAATGCTGAAATATAAAACTAGAAATACATGGAGTCTGAAATAAATACAACTGATAGTCTAGTGGGTACAAGCCCACGGAGTACAACACTGAATGAAAATACTGAAAGCAGAAGATAACTAGTCATGTGCATCGACTAACTAGATAATGATGCTCATAACCTAAACAACACCATACCCTGAGTCAAGGAAACTCCTCAGGAAGCACCTCATCGTCTTCTGCAGCAGGTCCTGTCTCAAGTCCCTGTTCGCACCCAGTCAACTGCAACCGCTCGTCTAAATCTGGAAAGCAACCAGGTCATCAGGGGACATAGCAAGATACAGAGGAAACATGCCATAAAATAAATACTGAATAACTGTAAAGGGTGAACTAACCAGCTAAGTAAATGCACTTTGAAGACAACCCTAGTACGTATGGGTAGGTAAATAAGGATTTGGCGTCGAAGTATCGGCCGACGTCGGATCATGAGCCGAGGCCCCACCGGGTAACACTGAACCTACAAGGGCCCTTACTGAATGTTGTCTGTCCCATACGCCTACTAATTGTCTTCTCCTGTCCCTCGGAATTGTACAACGTATCCGCCACTTGAACATCCCGACTCTCAATGCAAGGTCCACTAACTAGACACAACCTAACCATTCTATGTACCAGAGCACGACCCTTTGCACTGGTAGCTAGCCAGATGCGCAAGCCCGTGCCATGGTATGAACTCACTCAGTGTCGTGTCGTAACACTGTCAAGGTCATGGGAATCATAAACTATGATTCCCCAGCTTAAGGATGTCATCTAGGACTAAGTCG
>JANAVB010012196.1:1709653-1717153 GCA_029216955.1 Iris pallida
ATCATCAGGTAGGATGCCAACACCGCCTTGGGTGAATCCGAATAAGCAAGATGCCAGAAGCAGCTGTAGGAGCATGCATCTGACTGGGTCTCACTCCTCGGGGATTTTTCTCCCCTAACTGCTCATTTCGGACAACACTTCGTACTGAGAGAGCGCCGGTGGAGTGGAAAATTGTGGGGATCTCCCTTGTCTTGTCTAAAGACATGATCTCTCCAAGCGGTCACATGAGGCTGCGTCCCGTTCCTACCGTCTCTGCATATAGTAATGATGACTCGCCACTTCCTTGAAGACGGCCGTCATCTCCTCAGCCCTGTCCCCAGGACTTGAAATTCCTCATTGGTTGGAAAGTATCTTCATAGGGTTCCGACCCCCAAGGGAGTTTTGACACCTCGTACATCTCATGAAGTACGAACCCTAATTCCCCACCGGGGTAAAGAAGGTCCCGGTATGGATATTAAACATCTCAGGAGTGCGAGGAACATGTGCCTATTAAGGTCAACACCTGCCTGGGTAGCACGGATCGCGGCAGTCAACCCGATCTCTCGGAGCTCAGTCTGAAACCGTGACAAAATCCAGAGCGTCAGTTTATCCCATTTGGAGACGTAATGGCACCAACCCTCCACCCGAAACTCTCCTGTCGGGTAGGAACGTTCCATCAAAAACATACGATGTGTAAAAGTCGAAGCACTATAAGCAAACATATCAATGGGTACATCACTGAAGAGGCTCCCAGGACGTAAAGTCCGCCAAGTGTAAGAAGACCCAGACCGTACAACGGTCAAAGCATCCCTTTGGTCGGAAGTAGAATCAATTTGGATGACACCAGTCATCGCTCCCCCTGAGAAGGGGTAAGCTCCCAAGACATTCTCCTCTGGGAAACGAGGCGACAGAAGGACGTCAAAGGCCACTGACGTTCAAGTTGCTTAACAGTCATATGCACTCCATTCGTAGTAAAGAACCAGTCCTCCTTGACCTTCAGTACTGACGAGTCAGTAGAAGTGAGACGGTCTCCAAACAGGAACTCAGGCTTCAGAAAGGTCACTTTATCAGATGTGGAGAGTTTAATGACTCCACGCTCCATCATCCGTTTGAGGAACCAATACGGCTGTTCACGGATTAGGGTCATTCTCTCAGGAGGCTGATCCAGCATAAGAACATCTTGAGCAGGGTTCATCACCTCCTCGTTATGCTCTACTCCCATTTGGTTGAAGGCAGCCTCCGAGAAAACTTCACTCAAAAGCGGGATTGCCATCGACACTAGTAAAAGATCAGAAAAAGTCAGAAGAGAACACACAAATGTGTCTAAAGGAGAAAACTGCGGCGCATCATCAGGGTTTGAACCCATGCGCGTCAGCAGTATGCCTCGGCGTATCTTCAGGGTTTTGAACCCATGCGCGTCAGCGGAATAGCCTCGGCGCATCCAAGGTTTAAACCCATGCGCGTTGGCGGACAAAGACCACGGCACATCATTAAAGACTCAAGGCCTATGTGCGTTGGCGGGACAATGAGACTTACCAACCACCTCCGGCCGAACTTCGACAGGCCGACGGGGAACGACCGCCGCCGCAACATCCTCGGACTCTTTCGCTTTCTCCTTCCCCTTGCCGGCAGCGCCGCGAGGAGTCTTGGGAGCCATTCTCTCGAAGAAGGAGAAGTTAGGGTTTTGAAGAAGAAACTCTAAAGAAGCAGAGGCACAGAGAAGAAGAACTCTTTCTCTCTCCGACTCTTACCTATTTATAGGGCATGGTCGCACGCGTGAACAGATGACGTGTGATCTCAGCCGTCGCCTCGGGTTCTGTGCAAGGATAGCAGCAAATAAAACCAAAAGATCATCATTAATCTTTTCGGTTACCGAGGCACCATCATCATTAACTGAGAAGAGCATGCGCCCGAACAGGCATGCGCCCAGAAATCATGCGCCCTGACCTCCATGCTTCTTATTCAAAGTATTCCAAAACTTACTCAAAAGTTTTGAAAACTTTGAAGGGGGTCTTGTAGAAGCATGGAATTTCACAACCAGAAAGCCCATGCGCCAGACACTACATGCGCCAGAACTCAGATGAAGAACTTCACAGCAAAGTCAATAACTATAGACATTTGAAGGACTTTTTATTTATATATAAAAGTCTATTACATGTCTAGAAAAGGTTGTACAAAGGAGAATTCCTACAAAGGAAAGACCTTAAGTCTACAGCCAGCGGCCATCATGCGCCTTCAGATAAGCGCAGCAACCACCATGCGTCTCCAGATAGGCGCAGCATCACTATGCGCCACCAATGAGGCGCAGCAGATATCATGCGCCTCCATCCAGGCGCATCCCATCATCTCTTCAGCACCTCAGTTATGTGCATCCCTTCAGCCAAATTCTTCCAGCCAGGCTCACCTGGCCGAGCAGAGCCCAGTTATGTGCCGCTCTTCCAACCAGGCTCGCCCGATAAATGCTTCGACACAAAGCATTTAACCCTCTGGCTGGAACCAAGGAAGAGAAGAGCACCGCAAATGTTGTGGCCAGGGGAGGCTTCGAAAGATCCTCCAAAGTCGAAGGAAGACCGTGATCGAAACCATGGCTAAAGGAGCAGCTTTCGACACGATCAAAGTGGGGAAACCCCACTTTGCAGGAAGAGAGAGCCTTGCACCGCCATTCCGATCTACGGTTCTTCCGGAATAACGGAGACGAGGCTCGAGCATCCTTATCTTTGGATGCAACAGGCACCTTCCGCCTGCCTCAGAAGCCCTCGACTCCGTCTTTTGGATGTAACAGTCACCTTCAAGTGCATCAAAGACAACACAGCGTCTCATCTTCACCCTCGGGAGCACTTCGTCGGCAGAATGCACCCGTATGTTCAAATTCATATTGGAAGTACGTGAGGGAATGAGAAGCAAATCTTCTCTCCATGCCACTATTTATAGGCCGGGCAGATCAAACCCACGCGCCAAGTGGATGGCCCTCCGAATTTCGTGCAATGAATTTACATTAAATGGATGAACCGGACGCCTCGAATTCAGCCAAACGGCTATTTATAGCACTCGAAGAGCGAGACAGCCGCATCATTAAAAGACATGTCCGATGCGCCAGCCAGACAGCGCATCACACGGACGCGCCTTTCGGCGTCAGGCACATCATACAGACGCGCCCTACAGTACTCGGCGCATTATAGAGGATGCGCCCCCACACATCTCCATACCGAGTGGAAAGCCAACCGACGTGCCCACTCAGCTGTCCATCGAACGTCACCAACATTAAATGCTGAACTGACAGAGTTGGCAGCACGCCTCCCAAAGTCTAAACAAGTGACAGCTTTTTCAGAGAACGAAGCATCGGCAACGTCAGCATCATCATGACTCCGACGGCTACTGCCACGTGGCCATTCGCATGCGCCTCTACGGCCATGCGTCCATCCGCATGCGCCTCTACGGCCATGCGTCCATCTGCATGCGCCTCTACGGCCATGCGTCCACCCGCATGCGCCTCTACGGCCATGCGTCCAAATCCGCATGCGCCTCTACGACCATGCGTCCAAACCCGCATGCGCCTCTACAGCCATGCGTCCAAACCCGCATGCGCCTCTACGGCCATGCGTCCAAATCAGCATGCGCCTCAAAAGCCATGCGCCTCAGACTGCTCTCTGATCCCGAAAGACAGAAGGAAAGTCGCCTGCATGCGCCTCAAAAGCCATGCGCCCCAAATGGTTTGTAACTCCTAAAGGTTATGAGCCGCAGCCTCCTCCTACGCCCAATCCAAGGCACAGCCCACCAGATCACTCCTCTCCACCAAATCCGAGATCTTCGAACCATGAGTCGACGACACGTGTCTTTTGACTCAACTCGTCCAAGATTTCAGCAACGGAAAGATCTTCTTCCTGCTACGTGCCGGCTCACAACAGCAGTATGAAGAGTTCTCCCCCTCGATCAGGGCGCAGCATCCATGCGCCTCCATCAGCAACCTCCACGTGGCGTCCCCACACCAGCGCATCCTACATGCGCGCATGAGCGGCCAGCCTGCAAAACTATAAATAGAAGGGTCATCTCCTTCACACACACATAGAGACTCAGAACAGAAGACTCACAAAAAAGAATCCACAACAGAGAATCACCAGAGAGGCAGCTCTAGACACTCAACGTCTTACTCCTCTCAGCAAGCTCCAGCACCCAGAGCAATCAACACCTTCAGAGAACCGATAACCGCCGTCAGCCGGTCAACGGAGTCAACGCATTACCACTCGCTCCATTGGCACTAAGGACCCAGCTTAAACAAAAGTGTACTCCTAGGACTACATCTAAGTCCTATATTGTATCACTGTTCTGTTTGTATTAAGATTTCAATCAAAACAATTTTAATGGCAAACATATATATATATATATATATATATATATATATATATATATATATATATATATATATATATATATTCAAAAACAGCAAGTTACAAATCTTGGAAAATAAATAATTAATTATTTAGTATTTTGTCCACGTATTCGAAATTGAACCGAAGTCCAGATACGGGACCCAAAGCCATGAATCAAGTCCAATATGACTTGTACAGACCTTGAATGTCGTTAGACACATTTAGGCCCAAAAACCCATACTAGGTTTGGACACCAAATGGCCATGATTAATAAAATACAACAATTTATATATTAAAATAAATATTAAAGTATTTTAATAATATATATTAAATTATTTTAATAATGTATATTAAAGTGGTAAAATATACAAGTCATAAAATTATATAATAAAAAAATAACTAGTAAATTTATACACAATAACATTTTGCACAAAATTGTATTTGAAATACATATACATATACAACAAATACATTTATATATATACATAAATATATAGATATTTTAATGAACATATAATAGTATATATATAATAATAATATATATATATATATAAATATATATACATATACATATGCAAATATACATATATATATATATATATATATATATATATATATATATATATATATATATATATATATATATATATATATATATATATATATATATATATAAATATATATATATATATATACATATATACATATATATAATAAAACAAATAAAACAAAACAAAACAAAAACAATAACAAAGGGGGGGGGCTCGAACTCAGCCCGCTGGAACAGGGGGGTGGTGTCTCTGAGCGCCATTCGGCTGACCAGGGGGTCAGCTCAAGCTTGCTGTTAGGGATAGGGTTTGGGTTAATTTTAAAGTGAATTAGGATAGTGGGTTGGAACCAAACCCGATAACTTACTAAATAACCAAACCCATTAGCTTAATGGGTTTTAAACCAAATAACAGTTAATTGAAACCATTAACTCATACTGTTGTGTCTTCGTGTCCTGACAGTTAAGGACACGAAGACATATGAGTCCTGTGTTCAAGGCGTGTATGACTCACACGACACGAGTTTTTCGTGTCCGAGTCCACCATCAAACTCACCGAAACGAAATGACCCATCCACGTGAAAACGAGACACGGGGGTGAAGAAAATACGAAGGGACAAGTACGTGTCCGACACGAAAAAGCTGTCTGGGGCTGGCGGCGGCCGTAGGCGTCGGGTTCGACGGAGGAAGGTGGCGCTGAGTTTGTCACGTCGTGGCGAATAATATGGCGGTGGTTTGCTGGCGGTGGCGTGGGTTGTAGGGGTGGTGGTAGTAGACTTAGACTTATTTGAAAATCCGAGGAAACATGACTGTGCTCTGATACCAATTTATCACGCTCTGAGTCGACAAATCGTTCGTCCCCGGTGTTATTTTGCCGCTTCGATCATCCTCGCTAAGGCATGATGTCATACGAGTATAGAATTGCACTCGTACATGGCAAGAACATTACATTTCTTTTCATATTAATACGCCAAATTAAAACTTCACAAATCACATCAGAATATAAGACGCAGTATAGGAAAAAAGAAATTTGCTTTTCATTTATAGCTTGCAACGAAGTGCAAGTCATAATTACCTTGGATGCCGTTGAGGCTACATTGATTAAAAATAGAAAGAAGTACACTCGACAAGCTGTCCGAACTAACGCTTGTCGTCCCATACATTCGCCCCTTTATACATAAGCCGTCGATTGAATTGGCTTTAAAATACTTCAGCATAGGAAGAGCTTCAAAATGCCTCTCTGTACTTCAGCTTCAGTTTAGTTTAGAGCGTCTGTCGCACCTAGGAAAATTGGAGGAGGAGATTAGCACACTTGCTAAGTGGATGAGACGAACCCACTCGTCTAAACCGACTCTGATTGTTAAGATAGGCATGCTTTAGAGTTGTCTTTCTATTTAGAACTAAATAAATTCAGTTCATATCGATAGCCATATTTGAGTAATAAAGCATATAGTGAAATATAGCAGTTTATCATATTTCTTACCACGGCCGTGCTCGTCCCTGCAAGAAAACAGAGATAATATCTGCACCTGCATAAGACAATAGGTGAGCATGCTACTATCTTATATGCATGGTCATTGATGTTACACATCAAGTGGGACTATCTCAAAGGCATTTCGGCCCGTTCAGTCTAAGTTGTAAGTCTGACTGACGGTCCCGTAATGCATCAGTGCCGAAGCACGATTATTCATTCTCCCTAGGTCGATTCGATTCTGATGCGCCGGATACCGATTCGAGGAAAAATCAACTTGGGCATAAGCTGTACATGACCATGCCAATGCGGAAACAGTTTAATATATGCAACAATTTTGTATAGCACGGACAGTATTGAACGGCATTATCATTTTTTTCCAACTCATGCAACGATTCATTTTCTCCAAAGCCGTACTCCCGATTTAGCGTCCCGTAGGCACCAAATTGTCCAAGACATAATAATCCACGATCGACATTACATATTATTTTACAGCACGTGAAATAGTCTATCTTTTTACTAGAACCTTAAACTTTCTGTTCTGTGAGAAACTTGCATTTTTCAGAGTAGATTACTCTAAATCGATACGTTTTTCCCGAGTTCTTGACCTTAGTGGATTGGCGTGCAATTAACTTGGCATCGTTCAATTTGAATGAATTCGAGGCAAGGAATTTGTTTGCGGGACAGAGTAGAAAAGAAGGGACCGAATCACCCACCGATTACTTTGCTCGTGCCGATAGTCGAAGTGCTTCGCAACGTCAAGCTTTAGTTACGCGAGCTCCTGCAATGGCACCAGCACTTTGTTAGAATTCCTTCTTTTCACCTCGTTTTGAAATTTGTAATTTGCATCCAGGAAAACGACGCGAAAGCACTTCATCAAACCCAGCGGCAAAAGCTCAAAGAAAACTATACAGCGGTCTGGTCCCATCGAAGGGACTGTTATATAGAGCTCACTCGCCGAGACGCAGCCCGCTGCATCTAGGACTTATTCCAATAGAAGTCGTTATATTAGTTGGATTGATTCTCGTAACATCCGTCCAAATCGATTTTGATCGATGCCTCAAGGTGTTATCGTTTACCAAGCTTAGCGATCGAGTCAGATGGCCATCTAAGTTTCCGGCCGATCTGGCTCGACG